>JASEVX010000013.1:56176455-56309667 GCA_031761405.1 Serripes groenlandicus | reverse complement strand
GTATATGTGCAATAAGTTCTGTATTGATTATATCCTTTAATTTATATATTGTATTCTGTATAACTGTAATACTTTACGGTTGTATTGTCACTCTAGTTTTAGTTTGCATTGAATAAACACATTTTAGTTATATCAGTTCAGTAGTTATTTACATATTATCAAAAGTGATATAATATAACATAAATTTAAAGTATTTTCGACAATATTAGATGTAGATCACCCAGCACTCGATATGGTCCAATTCGAATGTACACTGTTTTCAAATTTGCAACGAAGCTTCTGACAAACAAAGTGAACGTTCATTTGGTAGCATGTACCAATAGGCTGTTGTTACATACACAATTTGTTGTTTTTCATCTGGAGCAAGACTCATTTGATAAAGAAGGTGGACGAATTACTCTACAAGTTCTTATAAACACAATCAAGTTGTTTTTAGTCTGGAGCACGGGCTCATTTGGTAAAAAAAGGGAGTCGAATTACTCGAAGGATTTGTCCTGACCCTGACCTCTATTTTAAGCTATACATACTTTAGACTGGAATACGGCTCATTTGGCAAAGTAGGTCGTTTTATATTGGAACACGGCTCCTTTGGTTAAGTAGGTAGACGTATTCCTCGATTGGCAAATAATGTTGATTAAATCTGGAGTACGTGTCATTTGTTTAAGAAGGTAGACGTATTACTCGACAATGTTGACCTGACCTTTGTGTATTATTGTGAGGTACACGTAGCTTAGACTTGAGTACGACTCGATTGGCAAATACTGTTGACTAAATCTGGAGTACGAGTCATTTGTTTAAGAAGGTAGACGTATTACTCGACAATGTTGACCTGACCCTGACATCTGTGTGTTATTGTTAGAAACAAGGAGTTTAGTCTGGAAGACGGCTCATTTGGTAAAGAAGGGAGACGTATTACTCGACAATGTTGACCTGACCTCTGTGTATTATTGTTAGGTACACGAAGCATAATCTTGAGTACGACTCGTTTGGCAAAGAAGATTGATTAAGTCTGGAGCACGGCTTATTTCTT
The DNA here is from genome assembly GCA_031761405.1 of Serripes groenlandicus. Classification (NCBI taxonomy): domain Eukaryota; kingdom Metazoa; phylum Mollusca; class Bivalvia; order Cardiida; family Cardiidae; genus Serripes; species Serripes groenlandicus. Next base: position 56,308,637 of record JASEVX010000013.1, on the reverse strand, counting down.
TACGAAGGTAGACGTATTACTCGACAATTTTGACATGACCCTGACATATGTTTGTTATTGTTCGGAACGCGTATTTTAGTCTGGAACACGGCTCATTTGGTAAAGAAGGTAGACGTATTACTCAACAATGTTGCCATGACCCTGACCCCTGTGAATTAGTGTTATGTATACATAGTTTAGTCTAGAGCATGGCTCATTTGTCAAATAGGGAAACGTATTAAGCGAAAATGTTGACCTGAATCTGACATCTGTTAATTATGTGAAGTTTACATGTACGTACCTAAGTCTAGAGCATGTCTCATTTGGTAAAGAACGGAGATGTATTACTCGAAAATGTTGACCTGACCCTGACCTTTGTGTATTATTGTGAGTTACACGTAGCTTGGTCTTTAGTACGACACATTTGCCAAAAGAGGGAGACGTATTACTCGACAATGTTGACCTGACCATGTGCACTAGTTTGAGGTACACGCATCTTAGTCTTCAGTACGACTCATTTGGCACCGTAGGTTGTTTTGATCTGAAACACGGCTCATTTGGTAAAGAAGGGAGACGTATTAATCGACAATGTTGACCTTACCTCTGTGTATTATTGTGAGGTATACGAAGCTTATTCTTGAATACGACTCATTTGGCAAAGAAGGGAGACGTATTACTCGACAATGTTGACCTGACCTATGTGTATTAGTGTGATCAACACGTAGATTGGTCTTGAGTACGACTCATTTGGCATGGAAGGTTGTTTTTATGGAGCATGGCTCATTTGGTAAAGAAGGAAAACGTATTACACAACACTCTTGACATTACCCTGACCTCTGTGTAGTATTGTGAGGTACACAAAGTTTAGTCTGGAGCATAACTCATTTGGTAAAGAAGAGAGACGAATTGGGGATGTTGACTTGACCCTGTGTATTATTGTGACTCATACGTATTGAAGTCTGGAGCACAGCTCAATTGGGAAGGAAGGCAGACGTATAAAGTTGAACTGACCAGACTAGAACGACTAGTTTGGTATAGAAGAGAAACCTTTTACTCGACAATGTTGACCTGACCCTGACCTCTATGTACTATTTTGAGGTACACATCGTATAGTCTGGAGCACGGGTCATTTTGCAGAGAAAAGAGACGTATTGCTCAACAATGTTGACTTGAATCTGACATCTGTGTATTATCTGAAAATATGCGTACCCTAGCCTGGAGCATGGCACATTCGGTTAAGAAGGGAGACGTATTACATGACAATGTTGATCTGACCCTGACCTTTGTGTAACATTGGTGTGGTACACGTAGTCTAGTCTGGAGCATGGCTCATTTAGTAAAGAAGAGAGACGTCTTACTAAAAAATGTTGACCTGATCTTTGATTATTATTGTGATGTATACACGTATTTTAGTCTTAAGTACGACTCATTTGGCAACGAAAGAAGTTTTTATTCAGGAACACGACTCATTTGGTTAAGAAGGGAGACATATTACTCGACAATAATGACCTGACCTCTGTGTGTTATAGTTAGTTGCACGTATTTAAGTCTTACGTACGACTCATTTGGCAACAAATTATGTATGCTTATCTCGATCTTCTTGGATTCCAAATGTTGTTTCAATTTGCATATACCTAACATCGCTTAACATGACATGATGGTGATAAATCACCCTTAAAAATCACCTAGATTAATAACAAGGGCGGTAAATATCTAATGACAAACTCGATTTACCCTTGATAGAACTATGTATGTGTACTGTTAATAAATACCGATGTCGTACGGAAATCTACGAGGACATTACGGGTGTATTACATCAAACAGAGCCACGCTTTAAGACATAAATATAACTTTGATCATGGAATACACATATCTGTATGTTCCGGTGCGTAGTCTAAATCAGGGTATTTTCTGTTCGGATCCACTGGATCCCCCACTCGGCCATTCATTCTTTGATGATTGACACTAGTCATTTCGACTAGCGTCTTCTATAAATGGCCTACATAGTATACACGTGAATATAGTATGTTGCCTGGGGTGAATATTGTGTGGAGTACTGGTTCGGACAGTCCAGAAAACACACGTTAGGCATTATAGAAGTCGTGACATAAATAAAATACCGTGGAAAACGACATGAAACTCAAAAATGCAATAAATCTTAAAGAAACCATGTCATTTCAAAGATAGTTCAGTCGATAACAACGGGGTATATCAATCCCGGGGATCGTTAGTTCGTAACCCGGCTCGGACGTTAATCCCTTTGATTGACAAATATCAGTATTTAGCTCATGTTTTATTAAACTATAATCATGAGACCCACGGAAAAATGTTTTGGCTCCAAAATTTCAATTAATCTGTAAGAACAATGTCATTTCAAAGATAGTTCAGTCGATAACAATGATGGATATCAATCCCAGGGGTCGTTAGTTCGTAACCCGGCTCGGACGTTAAACCCTTCGGTTGACAAATATCAGTATTTAGCTCATGTTTTATTTAATTATAATCATGGGACCCACGAAAATTGTTTATATGCACGCTCAATGTCTAGTTTCTGGATACATAACCAGTACTCCCGCCGATTGTGATGAGTTATCCCAATTGCAAAACACGTTCTTTGCAGGATTTTAACTCGGGACCTTTGATACGAAAGACCGACGCTCTACCACTGCACCAGCGTTTCTACATCTGTACTTTTAGCATTATTTAGGACCATTAAATCTTTCAAAGTTAATTCCGATAATATAATACCAGATATCTTACTTTGTATGAGTGTTTTTAATTGAGTAAGACCCGGTATGTTGAACATAAATTGTGCTGCATCAACGAACAATGGAAACACATGCGATCAAGTACTTGACGTAGAATATCCATAATGGACGTATAGGCAACTGTTATTGTTCCGTTACTGTTCTCTTACGGATTCGGACGAAAATCAACAAGTCTATACGAGGTTTATAACGGAAAGCAGAGTCGTTACCTTTCCTGTCCGCTTTAAGACAACGAACAGTGAAGACACATACAATCCAGTACTTAAGGTAGAATAATTGGAAACAACTAAAGTTCCATTTTCGCTCTCTAAAAACTTCGGTCGAAAATCACCTAATATATACGAGATTTTAGAGGTAAAGCAGTGCCGTGACCTCTCCTGTCCGCTTTAAGACATGGATAAAAGCATTTCTGAAAAAGCTAGACTTTATTTACTCTTATAACCGTTTAATCGATACCAATAGAAGGGTATAATTAGCCCTTTTTGCCTGACGCGGCTTAAATACCGATTTTATCTTGTCATTTCAGCTCGTAATATGTCTGCGTACAGTGAAGATTCAGACTAGCATGTACATCTGCATAGTCTCACAAAACATTCACTGTCCGCCTACATGTCATTTGGCCCTAGATTTATCTTAACGCAAAATGATACACGTGGAGCCCCATTAGTTTTACGCCAATTTAATTACATATTTTCCCATTGCGGTTATTCAATAAGGCTGCAAATCGCAAGACTCTGCTCACATCTATTAAATACTTGACCAACTCAGTAAAACACTGGTAGGGCATCTGCCTCGAGTGTGAGAGACCGAGTCGTACCGAAAACTTTTAAGCATGGTTGAAATGGCCTTCCCTGCTTGGCGCTAAAAATTGCGTCTATCTTATTGCATCATGACTATCTCGCTGGTGACAGAATAAATAGACCACTGGTACTGGCAACTTACACAGGAACGCCGTGCTATAACTGAATAATTATTTTAAGCGACGGAAAACATGATGCCAACAAACAATAAATAAACTAATAAACACATAACGAACATTTATAAAATCGAACACATTACTCATTCGGACCACTGCACTCGGGAAGGGAATATATACTGTTATTTCGTAAAATTTCCAGTCTCGTTTTGGTATAAAAACCGGTATATCTTTACACTCAATATTCTCTTAAATATGCAGGCAAGTCGATTACCACAGAAGGTAAATTATTTTCAAGTACAGTGGTCCGAATTATGCACTCAGGTGTTTTGGTTAATCCATGTATGGATCCCCATTACTAATGAACTTCCATTGATCAAGTAGGTAATATGCGACCGAATTAAGTTGCTGTTTACAAACTGTGACAGGCTTTGACCCCCCCCCCCCCCAAAAAAAAAAAAAAAAATAGATAATGTTCGCACATTCGTATGGGATAACACTTAAATCAGTCATTAGTTTAACTGACATTAAAGATAACGCTGCCCTATGCTCGACGTTTTCAAGTCTAGGCAGGTTTACTTTTACACTTTAAAATTTATAATTCCTTCTTGTTTAACTAAGAATACGCTTTAAAAGTTTTAATATTTCAATCGCACACTTTATTTTCTCATGAATCATACAAATATACACAACACTTGAATAATTTGGGTATATTATTGGATTTTCATCTGACTTCTTCAGAATTTGAGAAATCCGACGTGACCAAAGTGAGTAGTTACCATGCCGCAATTCAACCCGGACATCCTGAGTTCGATTTGTGCTCACGGTAGTCAGGAAGGAACCTCCTTGGACAATGACCATTTCCTGGCTTTGTGCATGGTATGCGTTCAATGATCATCACATGTTAGGCTAATAGTAATGTATTTGAACCGGTTGTGGCGATTCGAGGTCTAATTCGATTTAATGCCTGTCCGGTTTTGAACCATTCGACGTTACATTGTTGTACAACTATTGAGGCTACACTTCTAAGTTTTTGTCAGAAGAAGCACATGTACACAAGTCACATCTTTATGGGTCTCGTCTGAAAATTTTAGGTCTTATTGCCCCTCTGGCTTGGCATCATTTAGTGTTACATTGGCATACAGTTATTGAGGCTGAATTTCTAGATTGTTGTCAGAACATGTATTTACGTCTATATAACATATACGCGGACAGTGACTTCTCTGCTAGGACTGTGAGTGTAAACATCTGCATAAAGGTCGCGAATCGCCAAACGAGGCTCATACAGACACATCTAAGTCTGGACTGTACACAGCTGTATTTGTATATCAAATCGCCAGACGCGGCTCAAACAGACTCCCGTTAGTATTGACTGTCCCCGGATGCATTTATACTTCAAATCGCAATACGCGGACCAAACAGACTCATATAAGTCTGGACTGAATGCAAAAGCATTAAGATCTAAAATTGCAATGCGCGGCTCATACAGACTCATCTTACATTGTATAAATCAACAGTTTTAACCCAATTAGATAAATAAACTATGACGGCATTTTGGTTTCGATCATGCTTACCCTAGTCTCCCTTTATACATTCACGCAGTAAAATAAGCATGTGCCATTTAGCTGCATTTTTAAAAGGTCTGATTTTCCATGATAAACAAAATAATCTAAATGCTGCATGTAATTCTTTACCCTTTAAATATATCCACCCAACCAGGTTCAACCCCGTCTCTCTGTGTCCAAGATCTTTGTCCGTGTTAAGAATGCGTCCTAGTTTCTGCAAAGCCGTTTTCATTTCTGTCCGTTGTTCGGTTTGAGAATAAATTAAATACTGTAGAAAATACAAATATATTTGTGAATCTACCGTTATCCAGTTAAACCAGTAGTCCAGTTTCATATCAAATTCAGATCCAGGTTGTGTGAACACACTACGGAACATCTCGTATCGAAGTGCTCCATGGACAAGACTAACTTGAGATGGATGAAAAACCATACAGCCTGTGGTGTACTGCCGTCTGAATTCTTTGCTTGACATGTCGATAAATCTCATTTTTTTAGCGAGAGCGAGATTAAAGCCAGAAGATTTCTTGTCGTTGCAGCAACACACAGATTGAATAAATGGTTCTATTCTTTTCCCACATGAAACTAGAATACGTTCACACTCCTCTTGATACTCTTCACATTGAATAAATAATGAAGCTAAAGATAACTTTGACGAGATAAGGTCACTGTCACTAGATTCTGAGATAATATTTGTAATTGGCATAGTCCGCAGGTCGGACAAATTTCTTTGTAACAAGTACTGTACAAATATACACTGTTTGTATTGTAATTGTATATGTGGAGTTATATAGTCAAGTGCCATTCTTACGTCCCTTGTAGTATGTTCTGTGACATGGTTCGTATATTGTAGATATAGCAGAAGTTGCTTCACCTCATTCATATAACCTGTATATGTGTTAGAAGACATGGACATGAGTCGTATGAACCTGTTCCTTGCATCATATATGAGTTTTGTAATATGATAGTATATTCTTGGCTGAAGCGTGATACTCTTAATATATAAACTACCCACCAGTTCATCACTACGTAATTCAGAATTAAGAAGTTCATCAACATTGTCACAAGTAAGTGAATATATAAACTTGATATCACTCTCTATTATGTCGTTTAAAACATACTCTATTTTTTCTAGAGTCATCACGCTGAGTTTATCGAACATATTCGCTTCTGGAATGAAATAATTGGGACAATTGTTTGCTTTCACCCAAATAAATAGACGCTTAAGACACTGCTGTACACACGTTATAAGCTTATCATTAGTCCAAAAATGTCTATGTGAATTTTCGATTGAATAAAAAAGACTTGTTTTACAATGATACGATGATATAGATTCACCTGCCTTTGGTTCTATGATATCCTTCTTTATCATCTTCAGGAGAATATAACACTTGTGTTGCGTTTCGTTCAGACTTGACATGAGGTCACGTTCTTGAAGTGAGAAGGAAATTCTCCATTCTCTAGACTTGTTGTTATTATGAGGATGTCCAACACCAACAAAGAAACAACCATATGAACCCATTGCTTTAAGTTGTTTCTGTGATGGCCAGTCGTATTTCCGTATCCTGTGTAACCAGGAATTGGCTGACCTCAGTACCTTTCGACACATAAAGGCATATACGATATCATGTTGACAATGATATTTTCTGGCCGGAATCGTGTTCGCTGGACCGTTTCGAAAGGACTTCGGTCCAACAAAATGTATGTAATTGTTAACACATACTCTATCTTTCATATCGATAAAGTAGCTATCGTATAATATAAAGCCCTTTCCAACTGTAGTCGGACATCTATCTTGAACAATCTGAAGACGAACATATCCAGGTTTGGTGTCTTCATCCATTATCTCAAGATAAGAAATTCCCTGTTGCTTAGATTCGAATAAATGCTCTACCACAGGAGTTTCGACGTTACAATATATCATATCAAGATCGGAATCCAAATCGAGTGTAGTTGTCCCTTCGCATCTACTCCCAACTCGGTAGTATGATATTTTGTTTAGAAATTTTGAATAAGTATGGCTTGAAAACGTGTTTGTTATTTCATGTAGCATAGCACCCTCCCAATACATTTCTCTCGTGTACTCAGATGCGCCTATAACATCAAGTACTTTATGTAGACGTTTAGATAATTCTTCATTGGTATCGTCCATGTCTCGTCTATCTGTAATACATATCAAAGTCATATATTGAAACAGTGTGTGTTGCATATACATATATTGGTATTTCAATCTAAGTTTAAATTAAATTATAAATTATTTACAATCTGTTCAGATGTATTCATCCATACTTGCCACGAATTGCTGTTACACCCAACAGAGTCTAACAGTACAAGTATATTTGTAATTAACATTTACAATTATCTGTATTACATAAAATGAACAATTATTTAGGTCTCTATATATATAAATTTGTTCTCACAACTCGCCATTATAACCAGCTAAGGATAAATTTTGTAATGACATTTGCACCTATATTTGATGCAATATATTTCTAACAAATACTGAGACGAAACAGTGGGCGTGTTGTCTACATGAGATTAACATCGTGATTGGCTGTTTGAAATGTCGTATATTGACGTCTGGTTTCAACACATTTATACGTAAACCACTTATAATGGTGTTTTCTCTGCTTTCAACATAATTATACTTACACCACCTAGAATTGTGCTTTCTCTGCTTTTAACATTAATATAGCTACCTCACTCAGAATGATGTTAACTTTGCCTTCAACAGTATTATAGTTGCACCACTCAGAAAGGTGTTTACTCTGCTTTCAACATATTTAAATTGTGTGAATTGTATTATATTCTACATCTCTCAGAATGGTGTTTACTATGCCTTCAATAGCATTATAGTTACACCACTCAGAATGGTGTTTACTCTGCCTTCAACATAGTTAAAGTTATACCACTCATGATATTGTTTACTCTGCTTCCAACAGAAATATAGTTACACCACTCAGAACGGTGTTTAATTTACTTCAACAATATTAAAGTTACATCACTTAAAATAGGGTTTTCTATGCTTCCAACACTATTATAGCTACACCACTAAGAATAATGTTTACTATTAATTAAACAGTATTATAGTTACACCACTCAGAATGGTATTTAATCTGCCTTCAAAATAATAATAGTTACACCACTCAGAATAGTGTTAACTCTGCTTTCAACATAATTATAGTTACACCACTCAGAATTGTGTAAATATTGCGCTTAACAGTATCTCTCCCCCCCCCCCCCCCCCCCCCCCCCCCCACGCCCCGCCTCTCTCTACTTTCCACATAATAAAAGTTACATAACCGAGAACATTATAAAATCTACTTTCAACAGTACTATAATAATATCACCCAGAATGGTATATACTCTGCTTTCAATACTAGGATTGATACATAAGCCAGAATGATGTACACTCTGCATTTAACTGTATAAAAGTTACACCATTTAGAATGGTTTAACTCTGCTAACAACAGTATCATAATTACATAACCCAGAGTAATGTATACGCTCCATTCAACATATATATATAGTCACACCTCTCAGAATAGCATGTTAGCTGTTTTAAACAGTAATAGAGTTACCGAACGTAGAATGATGACTGTGTACTCTACTTTCAAAAGTATTATAATTATACCATATATAATGGTGTTAACAATGATTTCAACAGTATTATATTTACACCACTCAGAATGGTATGAACAATGCTTTAAACAATATTATAGTTACACCTTTCAAAAATGGCCTTTGATATACTTTCAACATTATTATAGTAATACCACTCAGAATTGTTTTTTCTCTGCTTTCAACAGTATTATAGCTACACCACTCATAATGGTATGTACTCGGCTTTCAACAGTATTATAGCTACACCACTCGGAATGTTGTGTACGTTACTTTCAACAGTATTACACGTATAGTTACAACACTCAGAATGGTGTTTACTTTACTTTCAACAAAAGTATTGTTGCACCACTTTCAATGGTGTTTATTATGCCTTTAACAGTATACTAGCTTCAACTCTACTTTACTACTCAGAATGGTGATTGCTCTGCATTCAACATAATTATGATAACATCACTCGGAATGGTGTTTACTCTGCCTTCAACAATTTTAAAATTACACAACTCGGTATGGTGTTTACCCTGCCTTCAACAGTATTATAGTTACCCGAGAGAGAATGCTGTGTACTCTGCTTTTAACAGTTTTATAGTTAAACCTTTCAGAATGGTGTATACTGTGCTTTCAACAGTATAAATGTTACACCACTCAGAATGGTATTATTCTAATTTCAGGAGTAATATACTTACATCATTGACACTGATGTTTACTCTGCCTTCAACAGTCTTAGTGTACTGTCAGGACGCCGGACGTCACAATAAGTATCGACAAACGTATCAGTTTGTGATTGATGAATTGTATTGTAAAAACTGAAAATATAAACAGAATAACAACTTTACTAAAGCTGTGACTAAAAAAATAAAAGTAAATACACTTCAAATTGAACACGCAAATGTCCTGTCGTAACAAAGAATACTCATGGCATCTTAAGATCATATATGCATCATAACCTACAGCGATGTGCTACATTAACGCCAAAACTTCGAGAAAAACGTTGATGGCTTTCACATGTGTAATGATTGGCAAATGGAATTAATTCAAACTCGTGGTATTCGTCACAAGCGGGTTCGCTGTCACGTTTCATCCAAGTTCATTTCGCTACTAGAATAAAGCCTGATAACAAGCCATCAGTGTCCACGTTTCTGAATCTAGCTATCCTGTAAGAGAAACTCTTATCTGTGGGCTGATCTCCTGCTACTAATATCAACATTAATATTATTACACCACTCAGAATGGTGTTAACTCTTCTTTATACAGTATTATAGTTACACCATTCAGACTGGTGATTACTCTGCATTCAACAGCATTATGGTAACACCACTTAGACTGGTATTTACTCTGCCTTCAACATTATTATGATTACACCACTCAGAATGGTGTGTACTCTGCCATTAACAGTATTATAGTTACAAAACTCCGTATGGTGTGTACTCTGCCTTCAACAGTATTATGGTTACACCAATCATAATTATGTTTACTCTGCCTTCAACAGTATTGTATTTGCACCACTCAGAATGGTGTGTTTTCTGCTTTCAACGGTATTATAGCTACACCACTCAGACTCATGAGTAATCTGCCTTAAACAGTATTATGGTAACACCACTCAGACTGGTGTTTACTCTGCCTTCAACAGTTTTATGATTACACCACTCAGAATGGTGTGTACTCTGCCTTCAACAGTATTACAGTTACACAACTCAGTATGGTGTGTACTCTGCATTTAACAGTATTATGGTTACACCAATCATAGTTATGATTACTCTGCCTTCAGCAGTATTGTAGTTGCACCACTTAGAATGGTGTGTTTTCTGCTTTCAACGGTATTATAGTTACACCACTCAGAATGGTTTATACTCTGCTTTGAACAGTTGTTATGTTACTCCACTCAGAATGGTATTTTGATCTGGTCTCAAAAGTACTATAGCTACACAACTTAGAATGGTGTTTTCTTTACTTTAGACGTATTATAGTTTCACCACTAATAATGTTGTTACGTCTACTTTCACCAGTATTTTAGTGACACCGCTAAGAATAATTTTTCCTGCTTTCAACAATATTATAGCTATATCACTTAGAACTTTGTTTACACTTATTACAGATCAGTATTATACCTGCAGCACTCATAATGGTGTTAACCTCACTTTCCATATAGTAATATCACTCAGAACGATGCATATTCTACTTCAACAATATAATACCTACACCATTCAGAATACAACTTACTCAATTCCAACAGTATTATAGCTATATCACCACTTAGAAAGGTGTTTACATCGCTTACAACGGTATTATAGTTACAACACTCATAATGGTGTTTACATCGCTTACAAAAGTAGTGCAGTAACATCACTCAGAATTGCGTTTACTCGGCTGTCAACAGTTACATATTTGCCCCACTAAGAATGGTGTTACTCTGTTTTCACCAGTTTAAAAGGTGAATCACTCAACATGGTGGTACTCTGATTTCATCAATACTTCGCTTATTTTACGACGAATGGGTCTCGTCCGTTCTCCATATTACTCCCGGGCCCGTATTAACCAACTTTCTAAATTCATTTTAAAGTTAAATATGAACAATATTCTTGATTCCAAAGTTACACCTGATAAACATGGTTTAACTGGATTTACCTTGTCAATTATTATCGGAATCTTAGTATTATATCATATATTATACATAGAAATAATGTTATCATCGTCGTAAATAATATGTGTTTGCGATAAAGACCCAAGGAATATCACTGTTACTTAATCTTTTCAGCCGACGACTTTGAATACATCTTGGCAAAATATGAACAATCTTCAAAACTGAAAGTACAATCATTTGATAGAATTGATGACATAGTTTAGTTTAATCATATGTTATTTTCATATAAATAACACGGAAGATGATATACAACATTCATTATGAATATGACAAAAGGGTTAGACTACACGTTAACTTAGATTCAGGCTGTCCCTTTTTGATGACATGCATCATATATTTTCTTTCGATTAACAAATAGTTAAAGGCAGTAAAGATTACATAACATAGACAATTTATTCCGATTGGAGTTGACAATACCATTGTTTGGTATCATACTTCACTAAATAAGTAGATATTAAACTTAATAAACAACCAAATTAGTTATCAAGACTAAAGTTTCTTAAGTATGATAAAGTTAAAACATAACATTATATAGTATTGTGGTATTTTGGTTTGAACAAGAGACCCGGGGAAAGCAATAGTATCTATTCAAACCTTCCAGAATCCCCTATGTAAGTCTGCACTTTCAGGAAGATATTTGAGTTCTCATCAACACTCAGATGATATGAACCATGTAGTAAAACATTAAAGTTTAATTGGTGATATATTCTAAGTTGTCGAACTAGCAGAATTCGTTGTTGGTAAAATATAATGTTCACAGTCTGTTTAACCATAACCTCAAACGCAATTTCCGTTGTCGCATAGATGGTTGTTATACAGGTACAATTTTCAGTCACTGCATTCATTGCGAAGACGCGTGTGTATTATTGAAAAGTTGCGTTTACCTATAGAGTAGTACATAACATAGTGTCAAAGGGAAACAATTGTTCCTCTTGTCACCATGGTTTAAAAAGTCGATTACTGCAGAGGCGTCATAATGTGTCTGTTTGTGAGAAAGGGTTAAATTATAGAATACTTGCGTTATATATATTTAATTTACACGCGAAAGATGGAAAAACCGTTTCATTTGAAATGTTTTCGAACATTAAGATGGACACCGATTTTAAAACTAGCAGGACTTTTGTCACCAAAAGTGTCGTATAGTTGTGCGAGATTTAATCACAAATAAAAAAACATACATAAAAAGCACTAAAAAATTGTTTAATCATGTAAGTTGGAGCTAATCAATGATAGTCAATAACATGGTTAAGAGTTAACAGCTCATCCATTTTTGGCATCAGGTAACCTTTGCAACTTTTATAAATTATTCTAAAGTAATATACATCTAGCATCAAGACTAAGAACGAGATATAATTATGCTTTAATGTTAAGTAATTTGGAACCTGTTGTTCTGTTTTTTAGATATTCCATAGTAACAAACAAAACATGCATAGTCGAAGTGACATTGAACTTTAAGTCTGAAATTAGCCTTCATAATTTTGAATGAAACCAAAGACTCAAAGTTTATGGTTGCTCCAACATATTTAACAGATGCACTATGCTTTACTACAATTACTTTACATTGGAAACATTGTAGGAAAATCAGAAATTATTCATGCCGATCATTCAATCTTATATTTGTAGATCAACATCTACCAATGGTGCTTAATATGACATATATATTGTTGAAGTACTTTTGTTTCGGTTTAAATAATTTATGTCGATTTTCCTGTAGTGTCGCTGACTTGTGAGTCACTCAAACCGTGTTGAAAACGGATAAAGGTGAGTAAATGTTGATCTTGTATCATTCCATCAACTGTTAATTTACAACAAATGATATAACTAACCTCTCCAGTAGTTATAGCACCATTCTGGCTAGGAAATTAAGAATGGAGAGAGAATATGATACGTTCATTGGAAAAGATACTTGGCTTTTGTGAGATGTCTTAATTCATATCACCCTGTGCAACAACTTAGTCTATTCAATATCAGCTTTCTAGAAGAGTATGTCAAAGAGTGTTTCTGATATGACTACGCCGTCATGGGGACAGAGTAATATGAATATTCATAGATCAGAAATACCAATCCTTACCTTTTTCCTACGGGCTTATATTGAAAACAAACAAAAACGACAAAGGTTGCAAAAACATAATTTGTATTGTTTCCATATACAGTTTAATGTCGCATCTTACATATGTGGCCAAATGACACCACCTTTCTAATATAAACTCCACCCAACTGAATGTATTTAATCCCAAATCAATCATTCATCAACACACCTTTCCTTAAGGATAATTTCAACGAGTTTGGTGATAATTCGTGAAATGACAATGCAACGTATCAATGTCGTCGCTTAAACCTGCAAACGCAATGAAATAATTTCTATGTTGTCATAGATTTTGGCATTATGTTTTAAAATGTACACGAACTACTTTTATGAACAGCTGTTAGCTCCCATCAATACAATCGAACAAACAAAATTGATGAAAGCAAGTTTAAAGAGAAAACAAATGTTGTAATATCGTTGGTCTGTACTATCGTATACAAATCTAGCTCTAAATCGGATATTGTTAAACTACATAATGCTTAAAATATATGTTTAATAAATGTCTATAATTATGTCAGTTTACACACGTGAGACCCAAACTTGTTTAAATCGCTTCGTATGGGAAGAGTCTCATTAACATTTCATAATATTGAATTGTATACATCTCTTTAATTGTTCATTGTCCCACAATTTCGTTAGTAGGTGGTTAGTCCATTAATCAATATTATTCAGTGATAGCTCTGTACAACGGTCTTTATTGTTAAGTAAAACTAAACTATTTAAACGAGTCAGGTTTAGATAATAGTTGTTGGTAATTATTATGTATTAAGACCGGATTCCGGTTAATTTCGTTCAGTTATACCTCTTAACAAATATCAAGATAAGGTCAATATTGATAAGTCATACCTCTTAACAAATATCAAGATCAGGTTAATTTTTTCAAGTTATACCTCTTGAAAATTATCAGGATCAGGTTAATTTTGTCAAGTTATACCTCTTAACAAATATCAAGATCAGGTTAAAATTGTTAAGTCATTCCTCTCAACAAATATCAAGATCAGGTTTAAATTGTTAAGTCATTCCGTTTTAGAAATATCAAGATGAGGTTAATTTTGTCAAGTTATACCTCTTAACAAATATCAAGATAAGGTTAATTTTGTCAAGTTATACCTCTTGAAAAATATCAGGATCAGGTTAACTTTGTCAAGTTATACCTCTTAATAAATATCAAGATCAGGTTAAAATTGTTAAGTCATTCCTCTCAACAAATATTAAGATCAGGTTACTTTTGTCAAATTATACCTCTTCACACGTATCAGGATCAGGTAAATTTTGTCAAGTTATACCTCTTAACAAATATCAATATCAGGTCAATATTTCTAAGTCATACCTCTTAACAAATATCAAGATAAGGTTAATTTTGTCAAGTTATACCTCTCAACAAATATCAGGATCATGTTAATTTTGTCAAGTTATACATCTCAACAAATATCAGGATCAATTAATTTTGTCAAGTTATACCTCTCAACAAATATCAGGATCAGGTTAAATTTGTCAAGTTATACCTCTTAACAAATATCAAAATCAGGTTAACATTGTTAAGTCATTACTCTTTACAAATATCAGGATCTGGTTAATTTTGTTAAGTAACTTGTAACAACACTTCGTCGGTTCACGATTGCATGATCACAGTGTACACAAACCAGTTCTAGACTAGGAATAGTGCCTTTCCCAAAGGATACTCCACCATGAACGCCGCGATTGGGGATCGAACCCGGGACACCCATATCTAAATCCCTGACGCTAACCACTCAGCTACGGCTGATTCCACACCTCAGTTGTGAATGTATACAGATGCTTTATATACATATCACGATGACCATTGACGTTTATGGTGGAGTATCCTTTGAGAAAGGTATAATTCCTAGAACTGGTATTTCAACAGTATTAGAGTTACATCACATATAATGGTGTTTACTCTGCTTTCAACAGTATTGTAGTAGCCTCACTCGGAATGGTGAATACTCTGCTTTCAACAGTATTATAGTTACATACCCCATAGTGAACTATACTATCCTTTCATTGATTGATTAATTGATTGGGGTTTAACGCCGTTTTTAAAAATGTCGCAGTAATATCACGGCGGCCAGTTCACCTACTCATCAATTTCCTGGTTTTCTCGAACACGTACTATACACAACAATCTTCCCTAGCAACTGGCTGCTTTTCCACATAGACGAATGACGGGACTCGAACTCACAAGCCCTGGATTGCTACTCTCCTTTCAACAGTGTTATAGTTACATAACCCATATCGGTCTTTACTCTGCTTTAAACATAATAATAGTTACATAACTTATTATGGTGTTTACTCTGCTTTCAACAATATAACAGTTACATAACCAAAAACGGTGTTTATTCCGCTTTCAAAAGTATTATATAGATATCACCCATAATGGTCTTGGCTCTGCTTTCAACAGTGTTATAGTGACAGCACTTATAATGGTCTTTACTCTGCATGCATCAGTATTAAAGTTACACAACCCAGAACAGTGTATACCCTGCCTTCAAAAGTAATAGAGGATATTACATGAGTGGTCATTCAATACGGAATTTATTAAACGAGTTTAATAAATTTCGTATCGAATGACCACGAATGTAATGTTCTTTTTATATCATAAATACTAATTTAATAATTTACAGCGCTATATCCATATAAACGTCGCTATAAAGCGAGCGTATTTACAACGCTAAATGTTACGTTATAACGTCACGTTACGTAGCTTTGTTATTACACTAGTTGAATACGCAATTAATTCAATAGAGATTATTCAACTTATTTTTTTAAAGATAAGAATATAATTCACGAGCCGTCTCGTGAATGGGAGTGACGTGGCCACGAGTGGCTCCTCCCATTCACAAGACGGCGAGTGAATTATATTCTAATCTTTGAAAATATAAGTTGAATAATCTGTTTATTACATTTCATTGTTATTTATTTTAATACATTAAATTTTTAAAATACGTGTCTTCAACCATAGTTTATATTTACTGTGGAATATTGTTTGTCGTTTGACCTACTTTGCGCATATTTTCGGATGAGGCGTTGCCATGGAAAAAGGGAGATGCACGCATGCGCAATTGTGTAGTAGATTATAACACTGGTGTGTAATAACAATAAATCAACGATTATGAATTTTCTTTCAACGAGATATCCTTATCTTTGATGGATAGAAATGTAATAAATGGCTTTATTACACTCCCGGCGACGTCATTTATGATATAAGTATAGTTACACCCCTCGGAATGATGTATGCTCTGATTTCAACAGTTTTAATGCTGCACGACTCATATGGTGTTTATTCCGCTTTCAACATAATTATAGTTACACCACTTATAATGGCATTTACTCTGCCTTCAACAGGATTATAGTTACACCACTCAGAATGACATTTACTCTGCCTTCAACAGGATTATAGTTACACCACTTATAATGGTGTTTACTCTGCCTTCAACAGGATTATAGTTACACCACTCAGAATGACATTTACTCTGCCTTGAACAGGATTATAGTTACACCACTTATAATGGCATTTACTCTGCCTTCAACAGGATTATAGTTACACCACTCAGAATGGCATTTACTCTGCCTTCAACAGGATTATAGTTACACCACTTATAATGGTGGTTACTCTGCTTTCAACAGTTTTATAGATACATCAATCATTATGGTGGTCTATAATATGATTTCAATAGTAGTAATAGTACACCACTCAGAATGATGTGTAATCTGCTGTCAACAGTATAAATATTACACCACTCAGAATAGTGTGTACTTTGAATTCAACAGTATTATTGCTAATCCACTCAGAATAGTGTGTACTCTGCACACTATTTATAGAGTTGCAACTTTGATAGCAAAAACAACATAGATTTGATTCACTCTATACGCTGTTTGATCTATACCAATAGAGGGTTACACAAAGTCCCCTTTTTTAATTGACGTGGCTTATATATGCGAGTCGCGTAAAGCGATATGGGGTCTTAATGCATCAGTGTAGAGTCAAGACTCAGTCGAGCCTGTACGCCATGTCTGATAATTATGATGATGATGATGATATCTAATAATAACCGTTATGTTGTAACAAATATATATAAATAGTATATCGCTTATTAGCAACTCTTAATTTTGCAAAAAGCAGTAACAGTTAAAGAAAAGGGACATATCTTAAGAAATATCCCTTTCTGTCCTGTTTACGCCCCCTGACGTCTATATATACCAATCAAGTCACATGAAGATAAACTACATGTCTATATAGATAACGTGGTCATGTGTCAATTATCCTGGGTTCAAAATGAAGTCCGCACGTTTTACAAATATATTACTGGTTCCCTTGTAAAAAGAAGTACATACTGTATGCCGGGATGAACGACAAGCTTAAGCGAATAGGTTCTATTGTAACAATTGACCGATGACATATTATTATTCATATCATTAAACTATATAATAGGTAGATATGGTACCTTTGAGCACGTACATAGCAGTCTTCAGTAGGAATCGGTATACCTGTTATCAGTGAAGTGTGATAGTAATGCCATAAACCTACAGAATGTTAATAGTCTTATTCATTTGATTGTATTCGATAATAGGTAGATACGGTACCTTCGATTGATCGATTGATTGGGTTTAACGCCGTTTTCAACAATTTGTCAGTCACATCACGCCGGCCAGTTCACTTTCCCATGTGTTTCTGAACTTGCTCATACCAGTACTCCACACAACAGACTTTCCAAGCAACATACTGCTTATCACGCAGACTGTAAGCCCATTGGTGGATGACGAACAGTGACTTTAGTCAAACGTCGAAAAATATGTTGGTCGAGCTTGGGCTCGAACTTACAACCCCTGGAATGACAGCCCGCTTCGTTACCGATTGGGCTACCAGAGATCAACGGTATCTTCGAGCGCGTCCATAGTAGTTTAAAGATAACGTCGGAAGCCGAGTTGACATTCTAAGCGTGCATGTGCAGCAGAAATGTTTCAATTTAGAGACAAGTTATTTAAAAATATACATGTTCCAGTGAATTTACGCCTACATATCACATAAAGCAAATGATTTTCTGTTATTGTCGTGCGTTTGTCTTTTAACTTCACAGTATGATACATTGACGGCCTCAACTCGTACGTTTATTGAACATGAGCATGATCTTCACACAGCGTGGGGACGACCGATCTTGACATTCACTGGTTTTGTTTGATTAATTCACGTATGATCTACATATATAAAACACTCATATGAATTCAGATTTAAAATGCTCCGTTATCTCTAAATGTAAACACGAACAATATGTGTGTAATGTTATCAACCGCGGTGGGGAAAAAGTCAACAGTTTTCAAAAAGGATCCTTTGAAGATAAATTGTGACTTATTCAACTTAAGTATTTTCGTACTGTCTAATTTAAACTGTATAAGCAGCTAGTGATTTAAGCACATTGATCGATAGAAAATGAAATGTCGCCTGACAAAAATGAATTTAAGTTTGAAGGACAGACGGATAATGAAATCACTACTGGGAAGTGATCACTGAAATATCTGTGGCGTAAAGAAAAGCAGCAGAAAACCAATATGTAAGTTGATCATGTCATGTCAAAGATCACATTGTCCTCAGTAGATCACAGAAGATTCTATATTTGACATGTCAGGATCAGAAATGTACACTACCAATGTTAGACAACTTCTTGTCCTATTGATAGACACAATGTCAGGATTAATTAAACCCTTTTCCTGATACGATACGGTTCAATCTATATATCGTAAAGCCTTCAAATTTCGTGATCTACCTTAGTTCCTGACCTTACTATTTTCGTACATTTCTCTCATTACTTTGTAAGAGCAGTTAGTTGATGAGTGTGAAACTATTTTCTGATGTCTAAACATTCATTTAGAACTGAACGATGTAGTTTATTTTAATACATACAATCACGAACATAGGAGACCTGTAGATATTATGGTTTTTGAACCTTAAGTTTTGCCATGTCAAAATATCTAATTAAAACTGTATAAGTACCCTTGCATTCAATTGCAGTAATCGATAGAACATAATATGTCGCCTGCCTATGTCAGGCTGTCAATGTATACTTGACGAGAAATGATTAATAAATATCTATAAAAGATAGGCAGCATTCGTCCTGCTGTGTTATATGTACACGTGCCATCAGCGGTCAATATTTGATAAATGTATGTCAACTATCAAAATGTACCCATGTGTGTCAATGTAGATCTGACATTTGATATGTCAGGATCAGAAATTTACTATAGTATTGTTAGGCAATAATTGCTGGTCCAATATCTAAAACACTGGACGTATGTGTGTGTGACTCGACTGATTTTCAGTATCAGTTGAACCGTTTACCTGATACTGAATAATGTTGTTAGTTCAGTCTATAACACATTGATAGTTTTGTGTAATTCTTCTTTTCCCTGTTGTAATCGATCTTTTCTACGCAACTCTGGCTGAGCATTTGTAAGTGTATTAATTAATTTTTTTCCGTTAATGAAATACTCGACACGCAACAATGTAACATAGCATTCATTTACGAATATAGTGGTAAAATAGCATAATAAGTATGTTAAATATGTTGATGCGATATTTGATTTATTGATTTATTAAATTCAGTTATTGAAATACTCGACATGTAACATTGTAACCTATCATTCATTTACGAATATAGTGGTTAAATAGCATAAGAAGTATGTTAAATAAATGTATGTAGGATTTATTGATTTATTAAATTCTTTTATTGAAATAAACGACATGCAACAATGTATCATATCATTCATATACGAATATGGTGGTTCAATAGCATAATACGTATGTTAAAATAGTTATGAAATGCATAACATGACACATTGTTATAAATAATACATATAATAATATGTAAGGCCGAGTCACGGTTATTCAATGTGTAGCAGCACAGGCTGTCAATCTAGAGGTTGGGAGATCGAACCCAAGCTCGACATAATGTCTTTCCGACGTTTGACAAAAGTGACTGTGAGAAGCCTCGTTCATGTTCCTCCAATGTGCTAGAAGTCAACGCGGGTAAGCAGCCGTGATATGAAAAGTATGTATGTTCTCTAGTGATTTTGCTGGTTGACTGGACAAATAAGCGCGTTCTTACTACCGGAAACAGGCAATCAGAGGCCCGTAAGGACCAGTATCAATTAACGTTACTTAGTCAACTGTTCTGAGTAAGATATTTGTGAAAACCTTTTGGGAAAATTGACCGGATATCACGGTTCTTAAATTATTGGCTGTAGCACAAGACATTCTCCACAGTATGAGAACATTTCAATACATAACATCTACAGGTTGCAGGAAACCTTCTGAGCAAGATTCCGAAAATATATAGGAAAGTATGAACTGTCCTTTGTTTTCAAGATGTTTCTATATTTAAAAAACAATCATGTCTGTCAAAGTGAAACGTAATTTGGGAAATCATGCTGTGACGTTGACATTTGAAGTACGAACACCAAAACAATAGGAACAATCAGTGTTATAAACTAATAAGCATATGGTGATACGAAGATAGAGACTGGTCATTTGGATTCATAGTTATTAAACGGAAAGAAGATTTAGTCAAGGTGACATTTATCAAGTGTGTTGACTATATCCAGTATAAGGCAAAAGTGCCCAGCCATCTAGCGGTCATAATTTCGACCAATCACTATGGCTTTTGGTCCATCAAGTTGAGAGAGGAAATTTTAAAGTATTTTTTCTTTCGGTTGCCATGAAATAAAGAATTCTGCATTGATCCAAACAAATGAAGTAATTTGGGTGAGGACACACAGTGGATGTTTGCTCTAAAGTTTCAATAAACTAGCCCACCGGCTACAGAGGAGAAGATGGGTTTTTTATTTTAAAAAATCACATACATTCAGGAGGCTATTTTATTAAGTGTTTGTTATGGCCGTATGCGACAAAATAGTCCCACCAAACTGGCGGCTATGAGTTTCAACCAATCAACATGGCTTGAAAGAATCCGATAGATGCTCATCTAAAGAAAATTTCTTCAACATTTGAAGATCAACCCATTTGATTTCTTTCGTTTGCCAAGGCAACCCAAAATTTCGAATGGATCCCCGAACAAATGAAGATCTTAATGAGAGATCAATGAAAGGATAGTGCCTACTCCCGGGCCCTTATTTACCAACCTTTTTTAATTCATTTTAAAGTTAAATATGAACAATATTCTTAATTTCAAAGTTACACTTGATAAACATGGTTTAACTGGATTTATCTTGTCAATTATTATCGGTTTCAGAATTTTAGTATTATAGTATATATTATATATAGATATAGTTTCATCATCTTCGTAAATAATACTTGTTTCCGATAAAGAACAAGGAATATCACTGTTGCTTAACCTTTTCCCACATACAAAATATATTTAGCCGACGACACACCGGATCCAAATCCCATACGCTCACCACGCAGCTGCGGCTGATTCCACACCTGAGTTTTGACCGTACACAGATGCTGTATATACATATTACGATGACCATTGACGTGTATGGTTGAGTAACCTTTCGGAAAGGTATAATTCGTAGTTTAGAACTGGTCTTTCAACAGTATTAGAACTACATCACTCATGGTTTTTACTCTGCTTTCAACAATATTATAGTAATATCACTCAGAGTGAAAAATACTCTGCTTTCAACAATATAACAGTTACATAACCAATACTGGTCTTTACTCTGCTTTCAACAGTATTATAGTTACATAACCCTTAACGGTCTTTCCTCTGTTTTAAACATAATTATAGTTATATAATTGATTATGGTGTTTACTCTGCTTTCAACAATATAACAGTTACATAACCAATAATGAAGACTTTTCTGCTTTCGACAGAATTATAGTGACATCACCTATAATGATCTTTAGTCTGCTATAAACATAATTATAATTATATAACTTATTATGGTGTTTACTCTGCTTTCAACAATATAAAAGTTACATAACCAATACTAGTGTTTATTCTGCTTTCAACAGTATTATAGTGACATCACCAATAATGGTCTTGACTCTGCTTTCAACACTTTTATAGTGACAGCACTAAGAATGGTCTTTACTCTGCTTTCATCAGTATTATAGTTACATCACCGAGAATGGTATTGACTCTGCTTTCAACAGTTTTATAGTGACATCACTCAGAATGGTCTTTACTCTGCTTTCAACAGTGTTACTGTTGCACGATATATGGTGTTTACTTCGGTTTCAAAATAATTATAGTAACACCACTTATGATATTTACTCTGCCTTCCACAGGAATATAGTTACACGAATTATAATGGTGTTTACTCTGCTTTCAACAGTATTATAGTTACATCACTCATTATGGTGGACTATACTCTGATTTAAATTGTATTATAGTTACACCACTCATAATGCTGTTTACTCTGCTGTCAACAGTATTATAGTAATATCACTCAGAATGGTGTATACTCTACTTACAACAGTATTATAGCAACACCACTCCACATGGTGTTTACTTTGCACTGAACAGTTTTATAGTTTTAAAGTTACCCAACTCAGCATTTTTTTTTCTGCTTTCAACAGTTGTATAGTAACACCACTCAGAACAGTATTATAAATGCATCACTCAGGATAGATTATACACTACTTTTAACATTATTTTAGTTACACCACTCATAATGATGATTACTCTGCATACAACAGTTTTATAGTTTCATCACTCATAATTGAGGTGGGTAAATACTCTACAGTATTATAGAAACACCAGTCATATTATGCCAACAAAATGGTGTTTATTCTGTCTTCAACAGTATTATATTTATACCAATCAGAATGATTTGTAATCTGATCTCAACAGTATTATAATAACATCAGTCAGAATGGTGTTTAATCTGTTTTCAACAGTTATATAGTTACACCATTCAAAATATATTTTACACTGAATTCAACAGTGTTATAGTAACACCACTCATAATGTGATTTACTCGCACTTCAACAGTATAATGGATACCCCACTCAGGATGGTGCTAACTTTGCCCTCAACAGTATTATAGTTACTCCTCTCAGAATGGTGTTTACTCTGATATCAACATACAGTTTTATGGTTTCGCCGCTCAGGATGGTGTTTACTCTTCCCTTAACAGTTTTATAGTTACTCCTCTCGGAATGGTTTTTACTCTGATATCAACAGACAGTATTATAGTTACACCACTCAGGATGGTGTTTACTCTCCCATCAACAGTATTATAGTTACACCACTCAGGATGGTGTTTACTCTCCCATCAACAGTATTATAGTTACACCTCTCAGGATGGTGTTTACTCTCCCATCAACAGTATTATAGTTACACCACTCAGGATGGTGTTTACTCTCCCTTCAACAGTGTTATAGTTACACCACTCAGGATGGTGTTTACTCTCCCATCAACAGTATTATAGTTACTCCTCCCAGAATGATGTCTACTCTGCTTTCAACAGTATTATAGTTACATCACTCAGAATGGTGTTTACCCTGACTTCAAAAGTATTATAGTTACACCACTCAGAATGATGTGCTCTGCTTTCAACAGTATTATATTTACACCACTCACAATTGTGTGTTAAAATGTGGTCAATTCATAATACACCATGATTTATAGGTATGTGTCAGTATTGCTAGAGCAAAATCTAAACAAGTACAGTTAAATGGTCATCAATACATAATATACCATGCTTTATAGGTATGTGTCAGTATTGCTAGAGTAAATTCTTAACAAGGAGAGTCAAAAGTTGATACACGTGTGATGAATGATGCACGGTATATATTTGACTAATGCATGTGCACAGCAGCAGCCTTTGATTTTATTATACTTATCTCACTTTTATTTCAAAATTCGACTGATTACATGTATATTTACAACATGATCCAAACATCCTTTCAGATATCTAATGATAGCGGCATCAATATTCATCTCACGAAGCCCTCTCTTTTACCAAACTAAACTAGAGATTGGACTTCAAGAAAAACTAAAACTCAAAAATGATTTCACTATTACCGGTTTTCTCAAAGAGTGGTCCATAAACGTGTGGTTATACTTTCGTTCTTGTAAATTACATGTAAATGAAGAGATATTAACAAAATTATAGTTTTGGGTGTTTCGAGAAAAGAACTATCCAAATAGGCATCGTTATTTCTTTCCACAATGGTGTAAGTTCTGTCGTATTTTATAGTATCATTCATTTCCTACCAGTTTCCTTTCGGAAGCCGGGTCGAAAAATACCGACATACATGTAATCTACTTTCAACAGTAGTATATTTAAAAGGTGTTTATTCTTCTTTCAACAGTACTATAGTCAATAACCCTTAATGGTGTTTACTCTTCTTTCAACTGTAGTATAGTTAAATCATCCTTAATGGTGTTTAATCTGCTTTCAACAGTTTTATAGTTAAATCACCCATAATGGTGTTTACTCTTCTTTCAACAGTAGTATAGTTTAATCATCCTTAATGGTGTTTAACCTGCTTTCAACAGTATTATAGTTAAATCACCCTTAATGGTGTTTAATCTGCTTTCAACAGTATTATAGTTATATAACCCATAATGATGTTTACTCTGCTTTCAACAGAATTATAGTTAAATGAGCCTTAATGGTGTTTACTCTTCTTTCAACTGTAGTATAGTTAAATTACCCATAATGGTGTTTACTCTGCTTTCAACAGAAGTATAGTTAAATGATCCTTAATGGAGTTTACTCTTCTTTCAACTGTAGTATAGTTAAATTACCCATAATGGTGTTTACTCTGCTTTCAACAGTACTATAGTTAAATGATCCTTAATGGAGTATACTATACTTTCAACACAGTATTATAGTTAAATCAGCCATAATGGTGTTTTACTCTGCTTTCAACAGTATTATAGTTAAATGATCCTTAATGGTGTTTACTCTTCTTTCAACTGTAGTATAGTTAAATTACCCATAATGGTGTTTACTCTGCTTTCAACAGTACTATAGTTAAATGATCCTTAATGGAGTTTACTATACTTTCAACAGTATTATAGTTAAATCAGCCATAATGGTGTTTTACTCTGCTTTCAACAGTATTATAGTTAAATGATCCTTAATGGTGTTTACTCTTCTTTCAACACTATTATAGTTAAATGATCATTAATGGT
Source organism: Serripes groenlandicus (assembly GCA_031761405.1). Classification (NCBI taxonomy): domain Eukaryota; kingdom Metazoa; phylum Mollusca; class Bivalvia; order Cardiida; family Cardiidae; genus Serripes; species Serripes groenlandicus. Next base: position 56,282,939 of record JASEVX010000013.1, on the reverse strand, counting down.
GTTTACTCTACTTTTAACAGTATTATAGTTAAATGATCATTAATGGTGTTTATTCTGCTTTCAACTGTAGTATAGTTAAATAATCCTTAATAGTGTTTACTCTGCTTTCAACAGTAGTATAGTTAAATGATCCTTAATGGAGTTTACTATACTTTCAACAGTATTATAGTTAAATCAGCCATAATGGTGTTTACTCTGCTTTCAACTGTAGTATAGTTAAATCATCCTTAATGGTGTTTAATCTGCTTTCAACAGTATTATATTTAGATCATTCATAATGGTGTTTACTCTTCTTTCAACAGTAGTATAGTTTAATCATCCTTAATGATGTTTAATCTGCTTTCAACAGTATTATAGTTAAATCACCAATAATGGCGTTAACTCTGCTTTCAACAGCATTATTGTTAAATCACACATAATGGTGTTTACTCTACTTTCAGTAGTACTATAGTTAACAACCCGTAATGGTGTTTACTCTTCTTTCAACAGTAGTATAGTTAAATCACCCTTAAGGGTGTTTACTCTGCTTTCAACAGTATTATAGTTAAATCACCCATAATGGTGTGAACTCTACTTTCAACAGTAGTATAATTAAATCACCCATAATGGTGTTTAATCTGCTTTCAACAGTATTATAGCTAAATCACCCTAAATGGTGTTAACTCTACCTTCAACAGTACTATAGTTAAATCACCCATAATGGTGTTTACTCTGCGTTCAACAGTACTATAGTTAAATCACCCATAATGGTGTTTAATCTGCTTTCAACAGTATTTTAGCTAAATCACCCTAAATGGTGTTAACTCTACCGTAAACAGTACTATAGTTAAATCACCCATAATGGTGTTTACTCTGCGTTCAACAGTACTATAGTTAAATCACCCGTTATGGTGTTTAATCTGCTTTCAACAGTATTTTAGTTAAACCACCCATAATGGTGTTTACTCTGCTTTCAACAATATTATAGCTAAATCACCCATAATGGTATTTACTCTGCTTTCAACAGTATTAAAGTTATAACACCAAGAATGTTTATTTTACTTCAACGGGAGTACCAATACTGGTACTGGTTTATTCTACTGCAACAGTCTTAAAAGTATAGCACCGATCATTATGTTGAATTTACTTCATCATTATTATAATTATAGCACCCAGAAAGGTTTGCACTCTACTTTCAACAGTTTTACAGTTATAACACCAATAAGGGTGTTTATTTTACTTGAAGAGTATTATAATCATTGCATCCAGAATGGTGTATACTCTACTTCAACATCATTACAATTATAGCACCAATAATTGTGCATACATTTCTTCAACAGTATTATAGTTAAAGCATCCATTATTGTGTTTACTTTATTTTTTAACAGTATTATAGTTATTTAATCCGAAAAGGTTTTTACTCTATTTCAACAGTAGTATAGCTATATAAACCAAAATGTTGCTTACTATACTTCAACAATAGTATAGTTATATAACCCATAAATGTGTTATTTCTCTATTTTATCATTATCATATATATATAACCTACAATGGTGTTTACACTACTTCAACTGAATTCCAGTTATAGCAACAACAATTGTGTATACACGTCTTCAACAGTAATATAGTTATAGGACCCAGTATGGTGTTTACTCTACTTTCAACAGTATTATAATTAAAACACCAGAAACGTGTTCACTGTCCCTCAACAGCATTATAGTTATATCACCCAGGAATGTGTTTACTTTACTTTTAACTGTATTACAGTTATATCACCCAGAATGGTATTTACTCTACTTCAACAGTATTATAATTACAATACCCAGAATGGTGTTTACTCTACTTTTCACAATATTACAGTTATATTACACAGAATGGTGTACACATATTAAAACTGTAGCCCCAAAACAATAAATCAATCAATAAAGTAACGCTTTCCCCACATTCAGAACCGTCAATGACTGTAGCCTGTAACTATTATCAAGCACTTTCCATGACCCGATTGGGGATCGAATCTAAACATAAAGCTCAGTTATATGCATGCGTATTAAGAGAATTATGTGTATATTTTGATTTCGTGCTAATTTACGTATTATGTTGTAATAAATAACTAAAACAGTATATAGTTCATTAGCTCATATAAATTGTGTTTTAAAAAAGAGATAAAATAGGGAATTAAGACTTACCAACAATTTTACTTCCGTTCTGCTTACGCCCTCGTACCTTCTCCTGACGTTTGATAGTCACAATCAAGTCACATGCAGATACAATACATGTACATAGATAACGTAATCAGACATCAGTTATCCTGGGTTCAAAATGAGGTCCAACATATTACTGGTTCCCTGGTTCAGAGAAGTACAGTGTGTATGCCGGGAACAAACATCCCCAAGTTTAAGCGAGTATGTTGTATTGTGATATACATTTGACCGTGGACATCTGAATATGTAATTCATATTATCATATTCGTTAATAGAGATATAGTACATTTTAGCACGAATATAGAAGTCTATAGAAGCCGTTCGAAGGAATCGGTAAACCAATTATCAGTGAATGACATGAACCTACTGACCATTGACACCGGCCTATGTCATGCATATAACTGTTTTCGAATATAAATAAGGAACCTACGAGCACGTCCATAAACATGTATAGGCGTCGTCTGAAAGAGGCAGCATACCATTTATCAAACCGTGGACATCTGAATATGTAACTTACATTACAGTAATCGATAAAACATACGATTCCTTTGAGCACGTCCAAGAAAGATAATATAAGTCTTCGGTAGAAATCGTTATTACAGTTACGTGTATCAGTGAAATATATTGACTACTTACCGTGGACATCTGAATATGTTAATAATATAACTATAAACGTTAATAGAGAGATACAGTACCTTCCAGCACGTTCATGCAAGTTTATAGAAGCCGTTGAAAGAAATCGGTATATAAATTATCAGTGAAGTATGATAATAATTATATGAACCCACTGACCTTGGACGTCTGAATATGTTATCGTTGTCATAATATTCGATAATAAGTAGATATGGTTCCTTCGAGGACGTCCACAGAAGTCTTCAGAAGGAATCAGTATACCTGTTATCAGTGATTTGTAGTATAAATGATATGAACCTACTGACCGTGGACGTCTGAATATGTTATTAATATCATTGTAATTGATAATATGTATATACGGTTCTTTCGATCAGGTCAATAGAAATATTCAGAAGGAATCAGTATACCTGTTAACAGTGAATTGTATTATTAATGTTATAAACTACTGACCGTGGACATCTGAATATGTTATTAATATGATCGTAATTGATAATATGTATATACGGAAACTGATCGTGGACATCTGAATATGTAGATACGGTACCTTCGAGCACGTCCATAGTAGTCTTCAGAAAGAATCAGTATACCTGTTATCAGTGAAAGTGTATTCTTAATGTCTTAAACCTACTGACCGTGGACATCTGAATATGTTATTCTTGTCAATATATTCGATAAAAGGTAGCTTTGGTAACTTTGAGCACGCCCATAGAAATCTTCAGAAGGAATCATTGTACGTTTTATCAGTGAATTCAATTATTTATGTCATAGATCTACTGACAGTGGACATCTGAATACGTTATTCTTGTCAGCATATTCGATAATAGGTAGATACGGTACCTTCGATCACGTCCATATAAGTATTCAGAAGGAATCAGTATGTCTGTTATCAGTGAACTGTACTTTTAATGTCATAAACCTACTGACCGTGGACATCTGAATATGTTATTATTGTCAGTATATTCGCTAATAGGTAGATACAGTACCTTCGAGCACGTCCATAAAAGTCCTCAGAAGTGAATCACTATACCTGTTATCAGTGAAGAGTGTATTATTAATGTCATAAACCTACTGACCGTGCTGAATATGTTATTATTGTCAGTATATTCGATAATAGGTAGATACAGTATCTTCGATCACGTCCATAGAAGTCAATCCAAGTCGTCGGAAGAAATTGGTAAACCTTTGATCAGTGATGTGTAGCATTAATGATATGAACCTACTGACCGTGGACGTCTGAATATATCATTCATGTTATTGTTATCGATAATAGGTAGATACGGTACCTTCCATCACGTCCGGAAGTCTTCAGAAGGAATCAGTATACCTGCTATCAGTGAAGAGTGTAGTATTAATGTAATAAACCTACTAACCGTGGACATCTGAATATGTTATTATTGTCAGTATATTCGATAATAGGTAGATACGATTCCTTCGATTAGTCCCATAACAGTCTATATAAGTCGTTTGAAGCAGACTGGACACTCTAAGAGTTCATTTGTAGCCGAATTGTTCGAATCAGAGACAAGTCTTTTAAACATATACCTTTGCAACTGATTCCAGTGTATTTACGCTTGCATGTCATATCAAACGAATCATACCCTGTAATGTTCGCCCGTCTGTCTTGTTATTTCTCTTGATGATAACATAACACAATGCGCGGTGACGACCGATCTAGACTTCCACTGCTTGAATTTGATAACTTCACACATGTATTAAATAGATAGAAAACTTGTGATATTGGCGATTTAGAACGGCCTTTATCTCTCTTAATTCAAACACGAAAGATATGTGTTTACTGTAAATATCCGCGGTACAGAAAAAGTCAATAGTTTTGATAGAGGATCCTTTGAAAATAACGTTTGGCTTATGCACCTTAAGTCATATCATACTGTCTACTCCAAACTATACCTGCAGCTTGTGATTTAAGCAAGCAATTAGTAGAACATAAACATTCGCCTGCCAAAAACGATTTAAGTATGAAAGACAGTCAGATAATGATGACACGACTGGGAAGTGATCACTAAATCTCTGTGGCGTACAGACAGGCAGCCTAAAACACGTGTGTATGTACACATGCTATCAGCGGTTTATTCCTGATCAAGCCATGTCAAGGTTCAAATCATCCTATGTAGATCAATGTAGATCTGACATTTGACATGTCAGGATCAGAATTATACCCTACCAACTTCTGGTTCTGTCTTTAAAACACTGAAGACATATTGTCAGCATCAGTTAAACCATTTTACTTATACGATAATATGATTTCAGTTCATTATATAATCCACTGAATATTTTGTTGTGACTCGACACAATGACTGCATTAGTTAGACCCTTTTCCGTATACGGTCATATAAAGTCAAGTCATTATATAAAACACTGAATATTTTTGTGTGACTCGACACAATGTCAGAATAAGTTAGACCCTTTATCTTATACTGTCATTTGATGACAGTTCAATATATAAAACACTGAATATTTTTTTGTGACTCGACACAATGACTGCATTAGTTAGACCCTTTTCCGTATACGGTCATATAAAGTCAAGTCAATATATAAAACACTGTATATTTTTGTATGACTCTCGACACAATGTCAGTATCAGTTAAACCATTTACCTGATACGGATATGTATTGTCAGTTCAATATTTGTAGTTGCTTATGCATTGTATGTGTTGCCATATCTAAATACCTAATTTAAATTGTATTATGGTTCTTGGATGAAATTGCAGTGATCGATAACACAGAATATGTCGCTTGCCCAAAACTAATGAAGTATGAATATCAGCCGCTCAATGGATACACTACAAGAAACGATTACTAAATATTTATTAAAGATAGGCAGCATTCAACCTGTGTTGCTATACGTACATATGTCATCAGTGGTCATCATCTGATAATTGCATGTTAGATATCAAAAGTTACCCCTGTGTCTCAATGTATAACTGGCATTTTATATGTCAGGATCAGAAATATACCCTATTAATGATGGGCAATAACTTCTGGGGTTATCTTTTATAATACTGAACATATTTTGTGTGGCTCGACTCAATATCAGTATCAGTTAAACCATTTACCTTATTCATATGTTTGTATTCTACTTTTCCCTATTATGGTCGATCTTCTGCGCCACTGTGGTTGATATATGTGCTATTCTTTTAATTTAAGTGAATCAGTTATTGAATCAAAGCGCTGAAAGCGCTAATGGTATAGGGGGCATATGTAAGTTGAAAACATATGGCATAGATCATATGGACAAACATTGTTGAAACAATGAAACAATGACCTTTAAATAAACCAAACCAAAAATGTTTGAAGCAACACATATTGCCTGCCAATAACATATACCTCATTTGTCAAAGTTTTACCCTTTTCTTGTATAAACAAAATATCGAAGGACAAAAGATTGACAACAAAAAACCGAGCAGCTACCCTTAATTAAAATATTTCTAGTTCAGAAATCACTAAAGATCCACAATGTATATTGTAATCATGCTGATAAATGAAAGACGATCGAAAGCATGATAGAGTTATGTTTCTTTTGCACTGCACAATTGCAGCTCTGAGTTTCCTATACACCAAGTCTTAAATTGATATATTGGACATATATTGAGACAATAACCGAAGAAATGAAAAAATTGAGTTTACACCTAAAAAACAGATTAGATTTGACGAAGTACAACTCTTGGGGAAGCACTCATTAACGAAAAAGGGAATTTCACGGAACGCATGTGTTGCATATAATAAGGGAGAACATTGAAAGACAAAAATATACACACTCCAAAAGCAGCATGCTAAATTTATGGTAATGGTGCACTGCAAATCTGTAGGTCATAAGTTACCTACAAACCAAGTTTGAAATTGATACAATGAAAGTTAATTGAGACAATCGCTGAACTAAATAAGGAAAAATGGAGATAACTGAAAAAACAGACCAGAGTTATGTACCTAGTACTTTGCCGTTCTCCTGATCACACGGGTATAATTGTGACCACTTTGAAATAAATCTGCCATACAGAAACAACGTGTTAACCAATACATGCAATCCATGACGGACGGACGAATGCACATTCAGGCAGACAGCCGGCCGGACGCCGGATTATACCTCCAAGCTTTACAGACGGAGACAACTCAAGTATTGATTACAGAAGACTGGTTCGATACGTCAAAACACGTCAGCTTAGATTATGGTATTTGTAAAGTATTTGCAATTTAATTGTATCTCCGAAACGGGACCGGACCGTCAAGGTTAATTTTCAAAAACCTATTTAGACTACATTTCTAGTTTATTTGTCAACAGATACATCTAGGACTATATTACACGTTGATGAACGTTGAGTCTTAAATTAACGCAAATGCATATACATTATAATTTTAGTCCCAAAATCGCTAGAAGCTTCTCAATAATAAAATAAATAATGACCTTGCGGTTATAACTCGGATGTGTTGACAAATTCGGCCAAATTTCTTTCCGACGTTTGACAAAAGTCAATGCGACATGCGTCATTCGTCTTTCACCAATGGCTAAGTCTATGTGGAAACGCAGCCAGTTGCTTGGGAAGATTGTTGTGAGGAGTACTGGTTTGAGAAAACCAGGAAATACATTTGTAGGTGAACTGGTCGCCGTGATATGACTGAAGAAATGTTAAAAACGGCGTTAAATCCCAATCAATCAATGTTGAAATTAACTTATCTATAAGTTGTAGATTTAATTTCTATTTCCTAGTAGGGTCTACATACAGCGACACACGAGAATATTCAACACAAAACGCGACCTGTTTTACCAACAATTCCCCAGTAGCGGTGAGACCGTTTGTAACATTATTTCATGGCATGTATACACAGTAGGACCTCTCTCTTTGGACGAATTATGTTGTAACAAGTTTGTTTACAGTATTCCTAAACCTTGACCACATATAGACTAAATATACAGCAAACAACATTGAACTAAGGCATAACTATTGACCTGAATTAATAAAAGTATGATTTTGAATAGTGATGAAAACATTGTGGAAAAAGACAAACTTGTTGATTATCATTCATCTGTTAAGGTTAGTCAAATGTGTCTAAAAGGGGCAAAGGTTAAAATAATAACTGTAGACAAATGTTTTCGTTATCTAGGTTATAGAAACAAATTGATTCATGTTTCAAAGCATTGTTTGAAAAGGAGGAATTGCTCATTGTCAGCAATTGCTCCGTTTGCAAATATACTTTCAACATTTGTTTGTAACTAAGTAGCTATAACGAGAACGGTTCAACCCTTTCCCGCTTACAGTCGCTTTTTGACGCATGTGCAGCAGACGGCTGCAGAATTGTTTATCATGACCCATTTCCTCTTTTTCCACAAAGGTTTCAACTATATATTTTTCCCCTTGATGTAAGGCAAAATTGCTCGTAATCATTCATCTCTAGCATGTTATTCAAAATGTGTCCGGAAGGGAGAAAGAGGGAAAGAACGTCCATAGTAAAACGTTTAAATATGAAAAGAATTAATTTGAAACGTGTTTGAAAGCATTGTGTGAAAAGGAGGAATTGCTCATTGTCAGCAATAGCTCCATTTTCAACAATATTTTTTAAATATTCGAACTGTTATAGTATCACGGAAAGGGTTCCGCTTCCATGGGAAGGATGTAACCATTTTCCGCCTACAGACGCTTACAGACGCATGTGCAGCAGACGACAATCGAAAACATTGTGACAAAAGGGGAAATTGCTTTTCGTAGGCAATTTCTACTTTTGCCACAATGGTTTCAACTCCTTTCAATAATTGTATTTACAGTGCTTTGCACATTTCTCTATAAGTCGACTGTTGTAAACTAATGGGGTCACAGAACGGTCGACGTTACCTCACACTACTGACATTGAGGTCAACCATAGTTCAGAGTGAGTTTCATTCATAGAAACTATTTTGTCTCATAAATTATGCAAGCGGAGGGTTTCGTGATTCGGTCGAACCAATGAAATCGTTGAAAAGGCAGATTATAACCAATCAAAACTCGATTTTGGTGTAGGTATACACATTCGGACTGCGGTTGCAGCTTTAAATCCGACTTTTCGAAAGCAGCTTCGCTATGAGATAGTGGCGAAACGCCCCTATCCCAAAAACTCGACATGCAACATTGTAACGTAGTGTTCATATGCGAATATATTGGTTAAATACTGTTTTTTCCTAAACAAATATTTCGGTTTTAAACGAAGTAAACACTTTTTAAGGGAGGTTACTTTGAGTGACTTAGAATACTTGGGTTCAGATAGCAGTCATATCTGTACTTAACACTTAACCCTTTTCCACATACATATGCTTTCTGATGCTTATAAAACAGTCTTTTTCAATGTTTTCAACTCTATTTTCTACGCCAAAGTAGAGTGAACACAGCAACGTACATAATGAATATTGAAAGCAAACCAACTCGTTACATTATCTAAGAGAGTCTACCCTTTACTATGTATAGTATATACATGTATGTGTAATTAACATTGTTTTGATGATATCCCTTTATTTATATATTGTTTTCTGTATAACTGTAATACGATTGTATTGTTATTCTAGTTATAGTATTCGTTGAATAAACACATTTTAGTTATATCAGTTCAGTATATCTTTATATAATATCATCAAACGTGATATATAATATAATTCTAAAGTAATTTCGACAATAGTAAATTAATATCACCCTGCACTCGGTGTGGTCTAATCAAAATTTACACTGTTTCAAAATGTGCAACGAAGCTTCTGACAAACCATGTAAACGTTTATTTCGTAGCATGCACCAATAGGCAGTTCTTACATACACAATTAAGTTGTTTTTCATCTTGAGCAAAACTCATTTGGTAAAGGAAAGGGTTGTATTACTCGACAGGTTCTTACCAAATTAAATAGTTTTTAGTCTGGAGCACGGTCCGTCTTATTTGGTAAAGAAGGGAGACATATTACTCAACAGTTTTGACCTGACCCCGACTTCTGTGTATTAGTGTGAGATACACATACTTTAGTCTGTAGCAAGGCTCATTTGGTAAAGAAGGGAGACTATTATGAACAATGTTGAGATGACCTCTGAGTATTATTTTGAGGTACACGTAGCATAGTATTGAGTACAACTCATTTGGCAACGAAGGTTGTTTTAAGTCTGGAACAAGGCTCATTTCTTTAAAAAGGTAGATGTATTACTCGACAATGTTGATCTGACCCTGACCTCTGCGTATTATTGTGAGGTACACGAAATGTAGTCTATAGCATGACTCATTTTGCAACGAAGGTTGTTTAAGCCTGGAACACGGCTCATTTGGTTAAAAAGGTAGATGTATTACTCGACAATGTTGACCGGACCCTGATCCCTTGGTATCATTGTGAGGTACACATAGTTTAATCAAGAGCATGGCTCGTTTGTTAAAGAAGAGAGACGTATAAGTCGATAATGTAGACCTGACAGTTAATAATTTTAAAGATCTACACGTTGTATAATCTGGGAAACGTTTTACCCTAAAATGTTGACCTGACCTTGACCTGTGTATTTTTTTGAGGTACACATGGTTTATTCTTGAGCACGACACATTTGACAAAAAACAGAGACGTATTACTCGACAATGTTGACCTGAATATGATCTCTGTGTTGTGTGTGAAGTAGACGTACCTTAGTCTGGAACATAGCTCATTTGGTAAAGAACAGATATGTATTATTCGGAAATGTTGACATGACTCTGACCTCTGTGCATAAGTGTGAAGTACACATGGTTCATTCTGGAGCACGGCTCATTTAACAAAGAAGTGAGACCTATTACTAGACAACGTTGCCCTGAATCTGACCTCTGTGTTGTATGTGAAGTATACGTACCTTAGTCTGGAGCCTGGCTCATTTAATACAAAACAGAGACGTATTACTCGAAAATGTTGACTTGACCCGGACCTCTGTGCATTAGTGTGTGTAATACGTAGCTTAGTCTTGAGTACGACAATGTTGACCTGACCCTCAACTCTGTGTATTTTTGTGAGATACACGTATTTTCATTAATTTGTGAGATAATTGACACACAGCCAATGGTTAACGAACACACCTGATTGAATACATTTTTTCATAAAGGTCAGGATCAAGTAAATGTTATCGGGTAATACATTAAGGTCACACAAAACAAGACAATTCCCACGACCTCTGTCTGGTAAAGGATATGAAGTTACCCCTCAGTATGTCACAGAAGCAAGCGAATCTGAAAACATCTTGTCAACATATGGCCAATATTTATAAATCGTTATATTTATTGAATTTACTTGAAACACGTAGTGAAATACGAAATTTATCCTTTTTTTACAAAATTCGTCTGCATGTGGGAAAGGTAAAGAGTATTAATATCCTTCTTGACTAAACAAGGTTTTTTCATATTTGTGGAGAAATTTATTTACCGTTCAATTAGTGAATTGCTAACAATTGAGACCAAGATTACATTGAACAGATATGCATGCTTATCTCGATCTTCTTAATTACAATTGATGAATCAATTCGCATAAACCCTAATATAGAGTCGCCCAATACATACTATGATGGTGTAAAGTCCCCCTTTCAAAATCACCAAAATTAATACAAGATAAGAATACAAGGGTGGTACATGTATAATATCTAATGACAAACTCAATTTACTCTTGATATAAGTATGCACATGTACTGTTAATAAAACCCGATATCGTACGGAAATCTCCGAGCACTTTAATGTTGATTCACGTAAAGCAGAGCCACGCTTAAAGACATAAATATAACTTTGATCATGAAATACACAGATCTACCTGTTCCGTTTCGAAGTCAAAATCAGGGTAATTTCTGTTCGGAACCATTTGAACCCCTACGCGGCCATTCAGTCTTTCCGATGAATGACAATATTCATTGCGACCATAATTGGCCTCATAATTGACAAATCCTGGCATCCTATACAAATTTACTGTGCATCCTATACAAATTTACAACTTTTTTAGCGACTATTAACATTACTGCGGATGTACCTGGGGGTAATTTGACTTGGTAAAGGTATTTGGTTAATACTCAGTCTGGTGTATTCATTAATGTTAATCATGTTCCACATATAACAAACATAAAGCAAATGACACTGAAAGCGTCTAGTCAACTTTTTATACATCGTAATATATTCACTGACTCTACTTGAAAAACATAGAGACAAAAATGGGAACAAATGCTCAATGTGGGCAATTTATCCTTTTGTTACACAATTTCGAAAAATCGTCGGCATGTTGGAAAAAGATAAAACCATAATTCTTGACAAAACAAGTTATACAAATATGCATGCTTATTACTATCTTCTTTGATTACAAATGTTTTTTTCAATTCGTATAAACCCTAATATACAGTCGCGCAAAACATAATATGATGGTGTTAAGTCACCTTTTAAAAATCACAAAAAAAAACACAAGTTGGTAAATATCTAATGACAAACTCGATTTTTTCTTGATAGAAGTATGTATGAGTACTGTTAATGAAACCCGATATCGTACGGAAATCTCTGAGGATATTAAGGGTGTATTACATAAAACAGAGCCTCGCTTTAAGACATAAATATAACTTTGACAATGAAATACACAAATCTGCCTATTCCGGTGCGAAGTCAAAAACAGGGTATTTTCTGTTCGGAACCATTGGAACCACAACTCGGCCATTCACTCTTTACTATGATTGGCAATAGTCATTGCGAAAAGCGTCTTCCATAAATGGCCTAATTAGATATACTTGTGATTGTAGCCTAGGCCGAATATGGTATGGAGTGCTGGTGAGTCCAGAAAATACACGTTGTGCGATCTAGACGCATGATATAACTAAAACACTGTTGAAACCGACATGAAACTCGAAACATTCAAGCAATCTATAGAACGTTCTATCATTATTAACAATTTCTCTTCTATACACAAAGAAGGATTTCAGCGTGATCTAAATGCAGTATATCACTCTAATTTTCCGGAAATTCCCTCGCGAGTATTTTTCATACAACGTTTCTCAGAGCATGTGTTACTACGTTGAGCTTGACATTTTATGAATGAAGTCACGAGCTTTTGTTGTTAATACCGTTTGGAAATTTGCATTGTAACTGTGACGTAACTGTTTTAAATAACGTCATTAACGTGCTTAACCAACATGTTTGACGCGGTTGTGTTAGAATGAGACAAATTGCCCATGATGAGTTTAAGAACAATTGAAAAAGGTATAATACAAATAAAATGTTCATAGGCTGTTAAGCAAAGCTGATTTCAAATGTTTTATCGAATATATCCAAAACAAATACAATGGGGAGTAAATATAGAATAGCCTACACGTGATTTTATCAAGGAAAACCACGTCATGTCAAAACCTAGTTCCCCCTTTATTTGTATCCCTTTAAGTTATAAACGAGTGCTAGCATTGAAAAACTCATTTTGAGTGATATACCGGCTCTTATATCACGATATGTCGTGCATGTGTGTATAAAGTAATCACTAAGGCCATTCGGCCTTCGTGATTAAATACTACACACCTGAACTCTCAATCGTGATATACGAGCCGGTATATCACTCAAAATGAGATCGATTGCCTAAATATATCACCCAGAATGGTGTATACAACAGATTTATACTTACACCAGTTATGGTGGTTGTTTTCTCTGCTTTCCCACATAAGTATACTTACACCATGTATAATGGTGTTTTCTCTGCTTCCAACACAAGTATAGGTAAGCAACTTATAATGGTGTTTACTCTGCCTTCAACACTATAATAGCTTCACCACTTAGAATGAAGTTTACTATGCCTTCTATAGTACTATAGTTACACCACTCATAATGGTGTTTAATTTCCCTTCAAGGTAATTATAGTTACAACACTAAGAATAGTGTTTACTCTGTTTTAAACATAAATATAGTTACACCACTCATAATGGTGTTTAATCTGCTTCAACAATATTACAATTACATCACTTAGAATGGTGTTTTCTCTGCTTTCAACAGTATTACACCACTTATAATTATGTTTACTATGCCTTCAACAGTATTATACTTACACCACTCATAATGGTGTTTACTCTGCTTTCAACATTAATATAGCTACACCACTCAGAATGGTGTTTACTCTGCCTTCAACATAATTATAATTACACCAATCATAATAGTGTTTACTCTGCTTTCAACATAATTATAGCAACAAAACTCAGAATGGTGTATACTCTGTTTTCAACAATATTAAAATACATTTATAGTATATTTCGTTACCTGTCTCTGTCTTTAGCTCTGTCTCTCTGTCTGTTTCCCCTTCTCCTCTCTCTCTCTCTCTCTCTCTCTCTCTCTCTCTCTCTCTCTCTCTCTCTCTCTCTCTCTCTCTCTCTCTCTCTCTCTCTCTCTCTCTCTCTCTCTCTTTCTATCTCTCTCTCTCTCTCTCTAAATATATATATATATATGTGATTATACAATATGAATTTTGTGCATTAATAATGTTACCAATGTTAACATTCTATCAATACTTCGATACTTCGATTAAGGTCTTTAATATTGGTTGTAATATTATATTTCTAAGCAAATAAAACTTTGTATTACTACTAATACTATTGAAGAAAGGTCAGGAAAAGATCAAAATTGTCAGATGATAGTTTTTATATAGGTCAGGAAGAGTTCAAAAGTTTGAGAACTACTGTTTTAAAAAAGGTAGAATCAGCTGCATATTGTTAAGATATATTTTTCTATACATGTCATATTTAGGTCAATATTGTTAAACAAGTATTGCTTGCAAAGGTCAGGATCAGGTCAATGTTGTTATGAAACATATGTATACAAAAGTCAGGATTAGCTCTCTGAACTATATTTCATATTTCATCACCCAATGGTCTGCTGTGTTCTATATATATATACGAACCCGTAACCTCCCGCAACGTCATTTAAAGGGTTAATATTTGGGTTTCTGAAAATCCACTCAGACCGTGGTAATTTGGTAAGTTTCACCGATCAATTTCTGTTTTTTTAGAAATAGCTTACTAAACACAGATAGCACACATTTAATCTGTGAAAAGAACATCATGACATTTACAAATTTTATTGTTCACGCTACGCTTCATTCCGTTCTGTCGAGTCCCGGTAGCTCAGTCGGTAACGACGTGGGCTGTCAATCCAGGGGTTGTGAGTTTGAATCCCGGCTCGGACAACTTTCTTTTCGACGATTGACAAAAGTCATTACGACATGCGTCATTCGTCTTCCACCAATGGGTTAAGTCTATGTGGAAAATCAGCCAGTTGCTTAGGAAGATTGTTGTGTGGAGTACTGGTGTGCGAAAACCAGGAAACATATGAGTAGGTAAACTGGCCGCCGTGATATTACTGAGAAATTGTTAAAAACGGCGTTAAACCCCAATCAATCAATCAATCAATCCATTCCGTTCAGTTCCGCTCCGCTCACGTTTCAATCTGCTCTTAAAGCGTTCAGTCGTTCAAACGAGTATGAGTGCATTTTTGCGTTCCGTTCAAATTGATCGCTTTTTTATGCTCACTAGGAACGCTTTTTTCGATCAAAAGTAGTTTTGTAATATAATTATTGAGTAAATTGTTGCAAACGCTCAATGAGCAAAGCATTCATGTGATTTGATTATTTCGTTCATTATGATTGTTTCATTCAGAGCGCAACATTCCGTTCCGCTCTTAAAGCATTCCAACTTCGTTCCAATCACACTCACGATCAAATCACGTTCCACTCTGACTGTCAAGTTCGTGATGTTCTAAGCTGTTAACAGTTAAGAACATCATGAAATTAACACATTTACCGTTCACGTTCAGCTCCCGCTCCAATCCGCTCTTAAAGCGTTCAGTCTTTCAAATGATTGTGATTGCTTTTTTCATAAAACCCTGCCCTGTTGTATATATATATTTAAATAAGTCAGTGTGGACAATCGTCATTCATGTTCCACCAAAAAGGACTAACATGATATGTGGAAAGAAAGCCAGTTACATTGGTAGGAGAAGTGGCCGCCATGAAATGTAATTGTTAAAAACGGCGCTAAACCCCAATCAATCAATGTATGCATGCCTATTTAGCCCGTCCAAAATACTTCCCTTTCATCTTACACATAAACCCCTCGGATAAACATATTGGGGTATTGCGAAACAGTGTTAATTGAACACAGACCTGGTCATTTTTAGTTGCATATCAAGTCAAATCACTCGTTTTTTAAACATAGCACACAAGTATACGTTTCATTTGACGAAGACACTGTCATTCGGAAATGTTCGACCTTGAAAAACACAGATCTGCACCGTCGGTGCAAAGTCATATCAGGCTCGTCTCTGTTCGAGACCATGTTCCAACATTATGTTAGCTTCTAGATAAATGCTGTAGAGCCGCAACGACGAGTTTGAACCCCGGCTCGGCCGTTCATTATGTTCGATGATTGACACAATTCAGTATTAAGGTTATTTTTTTCTTATTGCTATTAGAGTGATACAAAATTTCAGCATCGTCTTTAGTTTTAAAATGTGTTTAAAGAACACACTGTCTATTGGAGATTAAACAAATACTAGCGCAGATTGGGTTGCAAATCCCCTAGGGAGAACAAGTGCATCATTTGATTCGAATCAGGGACCTCTGGTACGAGATGCCAACGCTCTATCACTTCATCACTATCTTCTACGTCTTTGTATTTTAGTACGATGTAAACTTTCAAATTAGGGTCGTTCCTGGATGGGTCATACCAAATACATTTAAAATAGTAGTTACGCTTGTCGCTAAGGATTGTCGGGCTAGCATCACGAACAACTTGATGGTTTCAGGATAAATGGATCAGGAGTACTGGCAATTTACCCAGGAAACGCAAGACGCTACGTAAACACTTCAAAGTGACCTTAAACTTCAACTATCAACAGTTGTAACCCCAACAGATAAATAAACTCGTTATTAAGTTTACTTCCTAATAATCTGGTTTTCCCTTTATCTTTTCACTCAGTAAAATTAACATGTGCCATTTAGCTGCATTTATAAAGGGTCTGATAGTCCATGATACACAAAACAAAATCCATGCTTTTCGTAGGTCGTTTCCCTGTAAGCATATCCATCCAAACAGGTTAAACCCCGTCTCTTTGTGTCCAATATTGCGGTCCGTGTTTAGAACAAGCAATAGTTTCCACAACGCTGCGTCTGTCTCTGCGCCTTTCTCTGTTTTAGAAAAAAGTAAATACTGTAGGAAATACAGATATATTTGTGAATCTACAGTAATCAAGTTTAACCAGTAATCCTTAATCGTGTCATAGTACGATCCAGGTTGTGTATACACAGTGCGGAACATCTCGTACTGAAGAGCTTTATGGACAAGACTGACTTGAGAAGGCATAAATATCATACATCCTGTGGTACAGTGTCGTCTGAAGTCTTTACTTGATATGTCAGTATCTCGTAGTCTTTCACCGAGAGCGGGATTATCAAAACATATATGTGCGTTGCAATTACAAATGGATATCACGTATGGTTCTAAAAGTTGTTCACATGCCAGTAGAATACTCTTACACTCCTCTTCAAGCTGCTCATATTGAATGTATAAAGATGCTACTGATAACTTTGACGAGATAAGGTCACAGTCACTAATTTCTGAGATGATATTTGGAATTGTGTTAGTCCGCACACGGAACAAATCTCCTTGTGACAAGTAGTTGGAAAATAGACACTGTTGATATTGTAATTGTATATGAGGAATTACAGAGTCAAGTGCCATTCTTACGTCTCTCTTAGTATGTTCTGTGACATGTTTCGTATTTTGTAGATAGAACAAAAGTTGCTTCGTCTCATTCAGATAACCTGTATACGTGTTAGACGATATACACATGCTTTGCAATACCACGTTCCTTACAAAGTAAACGATGTCTGCATTATAGGTACAACTGGTGCTTCTATTTTCCAGACTACATACAAGTTCAGATCCACACAACTTGACTTTAAGCATTTCACCTACATTATCACACGTAATTGAATATAGAAAGGTTACACCACTGTGTATAGTGTGCCTTAAAACATTCTCTGTTTTTTTCAAAGTCATTGGGCAGATCTTATCGAACATATTCGCTTCTGGAATGAAATAATTGGGACAATATTTCGCCTTCACCCAATTGAATAGACGTATAAGACACATCCGTACACACATAATAAGATTACCATATTTCCAAATATGGTTTTGTGAATTTTCAATTGTATAAAACAGACTTGTTTTACAATGATATGATGAAATAGATTCACCGGCCTTTGATTCTATGATACTTTTCTTTACCATTTTGAGGAGAATGTAACACTTGTGTTGCGTTTCGTTCAGAGTTGACATGAGATCACGTTCTTGAAGTGAGAAGGAAATTCTCCATTCGATAGACTTGTAGTTACTATGAGGATGTCCAACACCAACAAGGAAACAACCATATGAACCCAATGTCTTAAGTTGTTTCTGTGATGGCCAGCTGTATGCATGTGTCCTTTTTAACCAGGAATTGGCTGACCTCGGTATCTGTCGACATCTTAATGCATATACTAAATCCCTTTGGCGCGAACCGTGTTTAGCCGGAATCGTGACAGCTGGACCGTTCCGTGTGAGGTTTAGTTCATTAAGCAATGCTAGATGTGTAAGACATATTCTACCTTTACGATCGATTTTTGACGAATTATCTTGTGCCACATCGCACATTCCAACATAAAGCGGTCTTGTATCTTTAACCTTCTGTAGACTCACATATCCAGGCTTCGTATATTCATCAATTAAAATAAAATAAGACATTCCGTGTTGTTTAGCGTCGACTAAATTGTCTACCACAGGACTGTTTTCGTCACACCATAACATATCAATATCAGAATGTAAACCAGGTGTAGTTGTTCCTTCGCATGAACTCCCAACTATATATACGGAATTTTTGAAGGGCTGTTCCTTATAAAAATGAGATGAAAACATAAGTGGTATTTCATATAACATAGAAGTCTCCAAATATTGTTTTCTTATGAACTCAGTTGCGCCTATAACATCAAGTACTTCATGCAGACGCTTAGCCAACTCTTCATTGGCATTGTCCATGTTTCGTCTTTCTGTAATATATATCAAAAGTATGCATTGAAACATGAGTGTTGCATGTACTGGAATTCAGTTTTAATACATAGTTTCAAAGTCAATCAATATAGTATATTGTAAAGATTATCTATATTCATTCATGTCCATCACAAATTGCCGTTATATTAATACACACATGTGTTATTATTTCGGCACATCTTATGCGGTATTTTCCTGACATAAACAGTTACGTGTTTAACAAGAATAACACCGTGTTAAGCCGTTCGAAACGTGCACATGGTTTATTCTGAAGCACGACTCATTTCGCAAAGAACAGGGACATATTACTCCATTGTTACATTATTGTAAGGTACACATGGTGTATTCTAAAGCACGGCTCATTTGGTAAAGAAATGAGACATATCATTGGACAATGTTGACCTGACCCTGACTTCTGTGCATTAGTGTAAGGTACACATGGTTTATTTTGGAGCACGACTCATTTGGCAAAGAACAGAGACGTATTCCTCGACAATGTTAACCTGACCCAGACCTCTGTGCATTAGTATGAAGTACACATAGTTTATTCTGGAGCATAGCTCATTTGGCAAAGTAGTAAGACGTATTACTCGACACTCTTGACCATGAATCTTATATCTTTGTTTTATGTTAAATATACGTACTTTAATCTGGAACATGGCTCATTTGGTAAATAACAGAGACGTATTACTCGGAAATGTAGACCCGACCTCAGCGCAGTAGTGTGAGTAGTATGTAGCTTAGTCTTGAGTACGACAATGCTGACCTAACCATCGTGTAATTCAGCTTAGTCTTAGTATTCAGTTGGCAAAGGAGGGAAACATATTACTCGACAATGTTGACCTGACCTCTATGTATAATTGTTAGGTACACGTAGATTAGTCTTGAGTACGAATCATTTGGCAAAAATGTTGTTTAAGTAAGGAACACGGCTCATTTGGTTAAAAAGGTAGAAGTATTACTCGACAATGTTGACCTGACCACTTTTTTTTATTTTGAGGTACACGAATCTTAGTATTGAGTACGAATCATTTGGCAAAGAAGGTTGTTTTAGTCTTGAACACGGCTCATTTGGTTAAGAAGGTAACGTATTACTCGAAAATATTGACCTGACCCTCACCTCTGTGTATTATAGTGAGCTACACGTTTTTACATTAATTTGTGAGAAAATTGACACACAGCTAATGCTTAAAGAACACACCTGTTAGAATAACATACATATTTCCATAAAGGTCAGGATCAGGTCAATTATATCGAGTAATACAATTAGGTTACACCAAACAAGATATTCCCCACAACCTCTGCCTAGTAAAAGATGTAGTTACCCCTCAGTATGTCGTGTATCTAAATGTTAACCATTTTGCACATACAACAAACCTGAGGCAATGTCCTGGCTAAATGTGGCCAATAGTTAAACATCTTTTTACTTTTTTGTTTGTATACATGTAACTTTATTAGCTATTTACATAGGTTGAAAAGAGGTCGTGGCCATCCCCCTTAAAACCTTATACTATTTTGTGCTAATAATTCATTAAGTAGTTTGTGTTAGTACTTAACTACTTGCAAGCTAAAACGGCAGATTTCGTCATCCGTTTATGGTGACCAATGCAATCAGTTTGGATCCAGATCACGCCCCACATAGGATGGAGTTGACTCGTGATCAAAACAGTTTGAAGATCAGATTTATTTTAGACAACAGAAAATTATTTTCAAAAGTGCTGCAGATGACACTAGTTTAGCTGGATAGAAATACTTATGAAATTAGATATTTCGTATTACTAATTATATCTATGTAATACAATTATACAAAAATGTATAGAGAGAGAGAGAGAGGGGGGGAGAGAGAGAGAGAGAGAGAGAGAGAGAGAGAGAGAGAGAGAGAGAGAGAGAGAGAGAGAGAGAGAGAGAGAGAGAGAGAGAGAGAGAGAGAGAGAGAGAGAGAGAGAGAGAGAGAGAGAGAGAGAGAGAGAAAACAAAAGAAAGAGACAGACCGACAGACAGACAGACAACATACAGACAGACATACAGAGACAGAGATAGAGAGAGAGAAAATGAGGTGCGTATATAACCCAGTGTACTTCCTATTAAGAGTGGACTTGAATGACATGTTTTACAATTGCGAACCGTTCTAATTCAGAATCTTTTGTTTTGGTCTCTTTATATATATTCAATGCTAAATGGAAGCTGTTCTTAAGGCCCACAAATGGAATATTTGATTTTGATTTGATTTTGATTTGCATGAAATGATTTATCTTTTGAAATTTAACAACATCGTATCTAATTTATAATCAGCATTAGATGAACCTATAAGAACATTAGCGCCATTTATTTGTATTAATGGGTCTATTTCTCTTACCATTGATATTAAATGTTGTAGAATTTGTTTAACCTTTTCACATTCTTAACATTAATGGAGTAGCGTTTCTTTTCGTTTATTACAAAAAATAGCATATGTTACTTGGCTTAAGATTCATTTTGTGTAGGAGGGGATTAGTGGGGAAACATCTATGAACAATTCTCGTTTGCATCCATTGAATATATGAATCTTTAGTACATTGAAACGTGTTCCCGTATATCTCTTTCCAATTAAAGTTAAACATCTTTATATTTATTGAACTTACATGATACACGTAGTGAAATACGGAGAAAAACTCAATATGGGAAATTTATCCTTTTGTTACAAAATGTGTCTGCATGTGAGAATGGTTACGACTAATATCCTCCTCCTTGATTTAGTTTTTTTCATATTTGTAAAGCAGTTTATTTATAGTTCAATTAGTAGTGAGTTGCGAACAATGTAGACCAATATTACATTGAACAAATATGCATGCTTATCTCGATCTTCTTTGATTCCAAATGTTGTTTTAATTCGCATAAACCATAATATACAGTCGCGAAGAACATGATATGATGGTGTACATCGTTGAATTATCACCAAAATAAAAACAAAAAGAGATGACAAGGGTGGTAGATATCGTATGACAAACCCGATCAACTCTTGATAGAAGTATGTATGTTTAATATTAATAAATATCGATATCGTACGGATATCTCCGAGGACATTAAGTGTGTATTACATAAAACAGAGCCACGTTTTAAGACATAAATACAACTTTGATGCTGGAATACGCAGATCTGCCCGTTTTGATGTGAAGACAAAATCAGGGTATTTTCTGTTCGGAACCATGGAGTCCCAACTCGGTTATTCATTTTTTGATGATTGACATTAGTCATTGCGACTAGCGTCGATAAATGGCCTAATTAGTATACGTGTGAATGTAGTCAGCTGCCTGTGACGAATAGTGTGTGGAGTACTGGTTCGGACAGTCTATAGAACACACGTTATGCATTCTAGAGACCGTTATATAAAAGAAATACCGTTGAAAACGACATGAAACTCGAGAAATGCAATCAATCTTTAAGAAACCATGTCATTTCAAAGATAGTTCCGTCGATAACCTCGAAGTATATCAATCCCAGGGGTCATTATTTCGTAACCGGTCTCGGACGTTAATCCCTTTGAATGTCGAATATCAGTATTTAGCACATGTTTTATAAAATTATAATCATGAGACCCACGTAAAATGTTTATAGTACAAAGTTCATTATGCACGCTCGATGTCTGCTTTCTGGATACATAGCCAGTACTCCCACCGATTGTTTTGAGTTATCCCAAAGGCAATACACGTTCTTCGCAGGATTTTAACTCGGGACCTTTGATACGAAAGACCGACGCTTTACAACTGCACCATCGTTTTCTACATCTGTGCTTTTAGCAATATTTACGATATTTGAATCTTTCAAAGCTAATTCCGATAATATGACACCAGGTATCTATGGAAGCGTCCTAGTGCCACAGTCTGTTATATTTCTGAGAGATATTATCTCCTAATTAGGAGATACTATCTCCTAATTAGGAGATACTATCTCCTAATTAGGAGATACTAAGTCATAATTAGGAGATACTATCTCCTAATTAGGAGATACTAAGTCATAATTAGGAGATACTAAGTCATAATTAGGAGATACTATCTCCTAATTAGGAGATATTAAGTCATAATTAGGAGATACTAAGTCATAATTAGGAGATACTATCTCCTAATTAGGAGATATTAAGTCATAATTAGGAGATACTATCTCCTAATTAGGAGATACTATCTCCTAATTAGGAGATACTAAGCATAATTAGGAGATACTTTTCAAATAGTAAACATGGCTGTGCGGTTATGCCCCTTTGTTTTAATGGCGAATTCGGAAGCTAGTTTCGTAAGTTTCCTGGAACATCGTGGCATCCCGGAGAGCGTCATATGCACTCTTCAAGATGAAAAGGCATAGTATCCAAGCCCCAATAGGAAGTATGTGCGCACAGTATCCTCCATTTTACAATGCAAAGTGACAGTTTAACCTTGGTGCAGGGCTAATTCACTATCTACTAAGTCCTAATTAGGAGATAGTATCTCCTAATTATGAGATAGTATCTCCTAATTATGAGATAGTATCTCCTAATTATGAGATAGTATCTCCTAATTATGACTTAGTATCTCCTAATTATGACATAGTATCTCCTAACTAGGAGATAGTATCTCCTAATTAGGACTTAGTATCTCCTAATTAGGAGTTAGTATCTCCTAATTATGACTTAGTATCTTTCTAATTATGACTTAGTATCTCCTAATTATGACATAGCATCTCCTAATTAGGTGATAGTATCTCCTAATTAGGAGATAGTATCTCCTAATTAGGACTTAGTATCTCCTAATTAGGAGTTAGTATCTCCTAATTATGACTTAGTATCTCCTAATTAGGAGATAGTATCTCCTAATTATGACTTAGTATCTCCTAATTAGGAGTTAGTATCTCCTAATTAGGAGTTAGTTTCTCCTAAGTATGACTTAGTATCTCCTAATTAGGAGATAATATCTCTCAAAAATATTACAGACTGTGGCACTAGGACGCTTCCATAGGTATCTTACTTTGTATGAGTGTTTTAAATTGAGTAAGACTCGGGTATTGTGAACATAAATTGTGCTGCATCAACGAACAATGAAGACACAAATACTTAACGTAGAATATCCATAATGGACGTATAGGTAACTGTTATTGTTCCATTACTGTTCTCTTACGTATTCGGACGAAAATCAACGAGTCTATACGAGGTTTATAACGGAGTCGTTACCTTTCCTGTCCGCTTTAAGACAACGAACAGTGAAGACACATACGATCCAGTACTTAAGTTAGAATAATTGGAAACTACTTAAGTTCTATTTCCGCTCTCTAACGACTTCGGACGGAAATCACCTAATCTATACGAGGTTTACGTGACCTTTCCTGTCCGCTTTAAGACATTGATAAAATCATTTCTGGAAATTGTAGATTTTTTTTACTCTTATAATCGTTTGATCGATACTAAAAGGAGGATACAACAAGTCGCCATTTTTGATTGACGCGGCTTAAATACCAGTCTCGTTTTGTGATAGTGACTCGTAATGCGTCTGAGTACAGTGAAGTTTCAGACAAGCATGTACATCTGCACAGTCTCACAAGAACACTAAAACTCGAACACATGAATACAGTAATCATTCGGACCACTGCACTCGGGAAAAGATATATATTGTTACTTCGTGAAATTTCCCGTCTCATTTTGTATACAAATCTGTATCTATAATCTCACAATTGGCATAAATCTGCAGGCAAATCGATAACCGCACAATATAAATAGCTAAGTCTTTTCAAGTACAGTGGTCCGAATTACGCACTCACGTGTTTTTGGTTTAATTAATGTGTGGATCCCCATTACTAATGAACGTCCATTGATCAATCCTGTATCATGCAACCGAATTAAGTTTCAGTTTACAAACTTTGACAGGCTTTGAAAAGATACAAAGAAAACAGATAATGTTCGCACATTCGTATGGAGTAAAACTTAAATCAGTCATCAGTTTAACTGACATTAAAGATAACGCTGCCCTATGCTCGACGTTTCGATGTTTTGGCAGGTTTATGTTTACACTGGGATATTTATAATTCCTTCTTGCTTATTTAAGAATACGCTCTAAAACTTTTAATATTTCAATCGCACACTTATTTTCTCTTGAATCATAACAATATACACAACACTTGAATTATTTGGGTATATTATTAGATTTCATCTGACTTAACCAGAATTTGAGAAGTCCGCCGTGACAGAGGCTAGTTACCATGCCGCAATTGAACCCGGACGTTTAGGGTTCGATTTGTGCTCGCGGTAGTCAGGAAGAAACCCCCTAGAATAATGAACATTTTCTAGCTTTGTGAATGTTAGGCGTTCAATGATCATCAATATTTAGGCTAATAGTAAAATATTTGAACCGTATTCGAGGTTTTACTACCTAAAACATTCAACGTTAAATTGTTGTACAACTATTGAGACTACACTTCTAGGTTTTTGTCAGAAGTTGCACATTTACACAATTCACAAATATAGGAGTCTCGTCTGACGATTTTAGGTCGTATTGCCTCTCTAGCTTGGCATCATTTAGTGTTACATAGGCATACGACTATTTGGGCTACACTTCTAGCTTTGTTTCAGAATATGTACTAACGTTTATATAACATATACGCGGACAATGACTTCTCTGCTAGGACTATAAGTGTACACACACTAATCTAAGTCTGGACTGTAAACATATGCATTAAGGTCTCAAATCGCCAGACGCAACTCATACAGACTCATCTAAGTCTGAACTGTACGCAGATGTATTTAGTTCTCAAATGGCCAGACGCAACTCATACAGACTCATCTAAGTATGAACTGTACGCAGATGCATTTAGTTCTTAAATGGCCAGACGCGGCTCATACAGACTCATCTAAGTCTGAACTGTACGCAGATGCATTTAGTTCTCAAATGGCCAGACGAGGCTCATACATACACATCTAAGTATGAACTGTACGCAGATGCATTTAGTTCTCAAATGGCCAGACGCGGCTCATACAAACTGACCCAAGTCATGACTGTTCGCAGATGCATTAAGATGTCAAATTGCAATACGCGGATCAAACAGACCCATATAAGTCTGGACTTTACGCAGATGCATTAATATATAAACTCGCAATACGCGGATCAAACAGACCCATATAAGTCTGGATTTTACGCAGATGCATTAATAACTAAAATCGCAATACGCAACTCATACAGACTCATCTTATCAACCATCAACAGTTGTAAACCCATTAGACAAATAAACGCATATGAATATGTATATGTATATGAATATGTATATTGTATATGAATCGGATAGTGTCAATACGTGTTAACAGTTAATCCTTAGCCATGAATGTCAAACATACATACCATGTTAAAAGCATTTCATTTAGTACGTACATGTATACCTTTCTGAAGGACTTACGCAGTCACGTACTAAAGAGCTTTAGAAAAGGGTTATATATGTATTTCATATCTAAAACCCTTATTTGACCGCCAAACCCTATATATTATGGGTACCTACAATATATGATTTGAATGAGTAATATAATCTATATTGTGAAGCCAAAACGTGTGTGATCAATATTATCTACGACGAATGAACTCACCTTTCTGTTGGCAAACAGTTATAATTCAATTCACTGTTCAAACTGGTGTATTCCTCTAAATAACATACTTTTCTCTGCTTAGAGCTTTCTGTGTTGTTTTGTCAAAACCGTTACATAAACCGGGCTCAAACCAGTCACCCACTTATATCATAATAACAGACGAGCTGGTGTATTTGCCATGTTGGAAAGATCCGAACATCCATCGACTGTTATAAATGCAATAGTTTATATATTTGAAAATACACCGACGTATATAATATATGATCATTTGAATGTTTTATTGGATTTACCCTTCGCTTAAAATGGCCAATTTTTAAGATCAATACAACAGGGGTGGAACTCCGTAAAACTAAGATTAATTTTCGACCATGTACGATTGGTTCCGGTTTTTAGAGGATAACCGACGGATTTTGGAAACGATGTCGTCCTTCTGTATTCATCCGTTCAACGGTAACAATGTCAAATCCGTAGTCAACATAACCGTTACCTCTCTGTCTAAATGCGTGCCATTTGAAAAGTCTCAAAATATTGAACACATACAAACATACGGGTTTTTCGCACGGTATATGTAGGTGATAGGCTTTTGTTTGTCAGCCAAAATGGTTTTCTTATAATGCAGATATATTGTTTTATATTGGATAAGCTACGTATTACATAACATATCGGTTAAATACTCAAACACAAGTTTTAGTTTTTGTCTGAACAGATCATTCTTCCCAAAGCAATACACACTTATGTACAAACAAATAAGAAATGCGAGTTAAAAAATGAGAAGTTATTACAATTGTGAACGGTTTTTCGTACAAGTCACGTCAGGGTCACGAAAAACCCTTAACAATATTATTCTTAAAACGTTCCAACTGAAGACAAAACCCTTTTTCGTGTACCAGAGTAATGCCCCTGTGACTACTTTAACCGAACTAAATATACTTGTACTCTTTTTATAATTTGATTATTATTATACAAAAAGGCCTTTCAAACACTACGCTATGGTCTGCTTAAGGCAGTGTATGTCTATATTGTTCGTATTTATTAACTGTCACATGGTGAATGCATAACAATGGCATTTGGAATATAGCTATATCATTAAGTTTTTAAGTTATATTGGGGGTTAACGCCATTTTCAACAATCCTTCAGTTATATAACGGCGAAAGTTATTATAGTTATGATCCCTAGGTAAACAAACCAGTACTATGCTAAGAAATGTGCTTTGACAAAGGGCACTCCATCATGACCTTATTACATATTCGTCACAGGACATTAGATCTGCAAGTTTCTAATTGTTCATCAGTTTGTATTCTACATGTAGTTGTTGAAAATCTACATTTTGGTTGATTTTACTTCTGTTGAAGCTAGTTCTGCACTCAACTAAATATAGCGGAAATAAAATGTACAATGCAACGTCAAAATATTATAAGAATTAATCCGCTTGTATATTGTTACAGTTAGTTTTAACGTTATATGCAGCTAATTCTAACGTGATTATCCGTTAATATTACAGCTAATTTAAGTGTGATTATCCGTTAATGTTGCATCTAATTTTAACGTGATTATCCGTTAATGTTGCATCTAATTTTAACATGATTTTCCGTTAATATTGCATCTAATTTTAACATGTTTATCCGTTAATGTTTCATTTAATTTTAACGTGATTATCCGTTAATGTTGCAGTTAATTTTAAAGTGATTATCCGTTAATGCTGCATCTAATTTTAACGTGATTATCCCTTAATGTTGCATATAATTTTAACCTGATTATCCGTTCATATTGCATCTTATTTTATCGTGATTATCAGTTAATGTTGCATCGTATTTTAACGTGATTATCTGTTGATGTTGCATCTTATTTTATCGTGATTATCCGTTAATGTTGCATCTAATTTTAACGTGATTATCCGTTAATGTTGCATCTAATTTTAACGTGATTATCCGTTAATGTTGCATCTAATTTTAACGTGATTATCCGTTAATGTTGCATCCAATGTTAACGTGATTATCCGTTTATGTTGCATCTTATTTTATCGTGATTATCCGTTAATGTTGCATCGTATTTTAACGTGATTATCCATTGATGTTGCATCTTATTTTATCGTGATTATCCGTTAATGTTGCATCATATTTTAACGTTATTATCCGTTAATGTTGCATCTAATTTTAACGTAATTATCCGTTAATGTTGATGTAACGTGATTATCCGTAATTTTGCATCTAATTTTAACGTGATTATCCGTTAGTGTTGCATTTTATTATCCGTTAATGTTGCAGCTAATTTTAACGGTATTATCCGTTAATGTTGCATCGTATTTTAACGTGATTATCCGTTAATGTTGCATCGAATTTTAACGTTATTATACGTTAATGTTGCATCTTATTTCATCGTGATTATCCGTCAATGTTGCAGCTAATTTTAATGTTATTATCCATTAATATTACAGCTGATTTTAACGTGATTATCCGTTAATGTTGCAGCTAATTTTAACGTGATTATCCGTTAATATTGCAGCTTATGTTAACGTCATTATCCGTTAATATTGCATCTAATTTTAACGTGATTATTCGTTAATGTTGCAGATAATCTTAACGTTATTATCCGTTAATATTGCAAATAATTTTAACTTGATTATCCGTTAATGTCGATTAACTCACAACAGCGTGAAGTTTTAACTGAAAAGGAAAATGGAAACGAATTGGTTTCTCTTAGTCTAAAAGAAAAGCTTTATGCACATATAAGTGTTATTGTAATAGGTAAATGTACATGCACATTTGAACTGTTCTCTGAACATTTTCAGACGCCATTCAGTCAGTTTTAAATTCCTATTCTCCCGAAAATACTTTCTCATTTCGTGTTGAGGAATTGGCACGGACACCCGGTGTAAACAGTTTGTGTTTCCTATATTCTGCAACTGAGGTTTCTTTACGGACCATAGAATATTATTTATCTGACACTTACCACAAACATGTGTATTACTAAATCTTGTTAACATTCTGTTTTAAAGCCACTGTCATATTCGCGACGTCTTCGTGAGTATTAAGACGTTATCTTCCATTTCTATTCTCTGTTTTCAAATGTATTCTGTTTTCTATAATTATTTTTAATATAATCGGTGTGGATATATATATATATATATATATGTACTTTATTCCTTTCTAACAAACAATGAATAAGCAGAAAACGACTTTGAATTGATCAATGCAACAATATTGAAATGCTCTCTAATGGAGAGTTTATTTTTTGAAAAAAGTTAAAACATTGTTGTTTATTTTAAAGCCATCTGCTTCAGAGACGTCAGTTGGCGTTTGCATGTGGAATAGGGCTATTAGTTCCAAAACACAACATACTTGAAGTTTTGAAATTATTGCTTTAATTTAGTGTAACTTATCACTAGTTGAGATGTTAGATCAGTTTGTCCTGCACTGTTAAATAAACATATATAAAGGGTGATAAGGAGGATATTTACTTGCAAAGAGGCATCCTGATCAGGTCAATTATGTCAATAATAACAACAGAAAGGATGATCGAAAACAATCAGTACAAAACTAAACAGTGTTATGCATCTGAGGCAGACGACTGTTTTACCAGTTTTATCAACTCATTGAAATATTTATTCTTTCATTTGTAGTGATTTTCCATAGTTTTATCAAGATGTTTTCAAATTCGTCAGCTGTACAGGTTATTGTATACGGAAAAGGGTGTTAAGATCGATAATGCATATAATTGTCAAATAAAAATGTAATATTGTCAAGTTTTAAATTACACTTAATCGATATTATGTGGATTGACTACCGCTTGTTACCTTATTAATCCATTGAATGCAGTGCTGGCAATCTAAAATGTAATTGGAAAATATTGTGGGGAAAATGTTCAATTGATTGGTTTTTAATGTTATCTTTCTGTGTTAATCATGGTTTTAAACGTGGTCTGCTGCAGATTCACCAAACGTCGCAGAAGCGATAAGGGGACTATTATATTGTTTTCCCGCATACACAGTGGGAAAAGGTTAATTCATTGATCCAGTAAATACATGTTCTACTGGAAGCTAAACTTGATTGACCCTTTTCTGTATGTGGGAAAGGATTGCCAGTGAATATATAAATTGGGAAGGCGAACACGCATTAACTAGCATCGACGCGGAGATATAACTCGTTATAAAGACAGGTTTAAATTTGTAAAACATTTTCTCTGATACAAACGTACATCGTCCTCTGCAGCAGACGATCTTCTTAAAACATTGCGGGAAAACGATGTATTGCTCATTGTGAACGATTTCTCCGCTTCAGCAATGTTTACTACTCTGAATGGGAGCGATTTCTGCTTCTTCTACAATGTTTTTCAATTGTATCCAACGCATATACCATAAGTTCTAGAACAATTTCATAATTCTGCGTATATTCTTTTTTAAGTTTTTTTATTATGAATTATTTTACATGGGAAACATTAAACTATGTTTTTTTCATAATTCTTACTTGTAGTTATAACTAAAGACTAATTAATATGAAGGAATGATAGTGTGTCCGCTATGAAGGTGACAGTTAAGACCCTTTAGTAGAAAAACAACAAATATGACAATGCAATTTTTCGAAATATTTTCTTCAATTATTCTGATATTTCAAAATATTCAATTGTCATTTTGGAAATAACTCCTTATGAATAACATTTGGTGCGTCATGGGGACATACTTTTAAAAGATAAATTACGGATTTGCAGATCAACCCTTTAATTATAACGTTCCTACGATACTCACGTTCAGTCTACAAGATTCAACCGAAGGACTAAATTGCCTTGCTATCAAGCCCTTCCAACGGACTTCCCTTTCACCTTACACCTTACACAAACCAAAAACTCACCTTCAATCTACCAGATTCAACTGAATTAACCCAGAGCTAAATTGTCTAAGCTGTCAAGCCCGTCATACTTACTTCCCTTTCACGAAAAAATCAACTGAAACACTGTGTACTCGTGAAGAAAACTGTTGTTGTAGTGTCGATTGAACACAGACGAGGTCCTTGTTATAGCAGGTAAAATCGCTCGTGTTTCAAACATAGTGCATCAGTATATATTGTCACAGAAAACGAACACTCGTGACTGTTTGATAACATATTTGTCTGATCGGGAGCAAAATCATATGTAGCTTTTTTCTGTTCGAAAACTTGTCGTTCCAGAAATGAAATAACCTTTTGGAAAACACGCTGTAGAATCATGATGTCTAGCTTGGTTATGTGATAACTTATATAAAACACGCAGTAGAATCGTGATGTCTAGATTGGTTATGTGATAACTTTCGGTATTAAGTTTAAAATTAATTTTTATGCTATATTTACTAATGATGCTCAGTGTCGGCTTCCGGGAGATCGGTCATCGGCCATCGGTGTTCGATATTTTATAGGAAACTTAACGCCAACCTGAAATATCTCTGCTATTGGTGTTCGAACATATAGCTTGGCCATTGTCGTTCGATCCTATGTAGCAAACCGAACGCAGACCTGGAATATAGAGCTCGTCCATCGTCGTTCGATCCTATGTAGAAAACCGAACGCAGACCTGGAATATAGAGCTCGTCCATTGTCGTTCGATCTTATATAGCAAATTGAACGCAGACCTGGAATATAGAGCTCGTCCATTGTCGCTCGATCTTATATAGCAAATTGAACGCCGACCTGAGATATATAGCTCTGCTATCGGTGTTCGATTTTATATAGCAAACCGAACGCCGACCTGAGATATTGAGCCAGGTCATCTGTATTTAAATTCATATAGCAAACCGAACGCCGACCTGGAATATAGAGCTCGTCCATCGTCGATCGATTTTATATAGCAATCCGAACACCGACCATGGATATATAGCTTTGCTATCGGTGTTCGATTTTATATAGCAAAGTGAACGCCGACCTGGGATATATAGCTCTGCTATCGGTGTTCGATTTTATATAGCAAACCGAACGCCGACCTGAAACATTTAGCTTGGTCATCCGTGTTTTAATTCATAAAGCAATTTGAACGCCGACATGGACTATCTAGCTCTGCCATTGGTTTTCGATGTTTATATAGCAATCTGGTTGATTGGGGGTATTATGCCGTTTTCAAAAATGTTTTGTCATAACAGAGCGACCAGCTCACTCCGGAGGCATTATAACACAAAAACAATATGATAACTGGGCACCGGTAGGTCAGTCTATAGCGTCACAGGCTGCAAATCTAGTGGTTGTGAGTTCGAACCCCAGCTCGCTCAGAATTCTTTTCGACGTTTGACAAAAGTCACTGTGACAATTGTTATTCGATTACTACCAATGTGATATCAGTTTTTGTGGTAAAGTAGCCAGTTTCTTTGAAAGTCTTGTTTGCTAAGTGAATATGTGAACTGAACGCCGTGATATGACTGAACACATGTTGAAAACGGCATAATACTCCAATCAATCAATCAATAAATCAAATTTCTATAAAAGCGATGGCCGAGCTAGATACATGTAGTACAAGTCTGCCTTCGGTTTGCATTATACATTCCAACACCCATGGCCGAGCTACATATTCCAGATCGGCGTTCACTTTGCTATACTAAGTCGAACACCGATGGCATCGAAAGGTCAGTCGGTAGCGTAACAGGCTGTCAATCCAGTGGTTGTGTGCTCAAACTCAACCTCTGTCAGCATTATTTCCGAGTTTGACAAAAGTCACTTTAACAATTGTCATTCCACTAATGTGTTATCAGTATAATTTGAAAATAATTCAGTTTGAAGTATGTGAGTGAAATGTGACTACAAATGGTTGAAAACGGCTGTATATCCCAATAATCAATCAATTATTCAATTTGAATTATAAAATCTAACACCAATGGCCAAGCTAGATATTTCGGGTATGCGTTCGGTATGCTATATAAAATTGAACACCGATTGCAGAGCTATATGTTCCAGGTCGGCGTTCAAAATGTTGTTCAAATTCGTACGTACATGTAAATGTATTGTGGACTGGAGGCGTAATTACGCAAATAACCTATTGTGTTTTAGCACAATAGGTCAGTCGGTATCGTCGCAGAATGTCAATCCAGTGGTTGTGAGTTCGAATCCGAGCTTAGTGTTGACGACGCACGACTGACGACGGATGAAGAAAAAGATGGCGATCCCAATAGCTCACCTTGAGCACTTTGTGAACAGGTATAATTGAACTAACTTTGGAAACGTCGAAAACCCAAATGAAACATTAAAACCGTATACCATGTTTTAACAATAAATCGATGAACGGAGATCCGTATCATATATCGTCTATACTACTGTCCATGGAACCAGATGTGTTTACAAAGGGATACATTTGTCGACGGAAATGACGACATGCATATATAATTGTAATGCATTATGTTGCACAACGTAATAGGCAAGTTCCTAAAAGTGTTGATACATTTTGTTAACTTAAATTTGAATTTAACCAAATACTGTGAGATAATGTTAAAACTTGAATTTCTAAAATAAGCATTGAATAATCTGATCTGACTGATGATTGCGAGGCATATCTAAGCAAATCATAAGACTGTGCGTGTAATGTAAGTGAAGTACACTTTTTTCAATAATTATACTTTCATTTATAGAAATTTTTCAAAGTACAATTGATATTTTCAATGTCGTAGCTGAAAGTGGTTAATCCGTTCAGTAATTGTCTGCCTATGCAGCACCTCTGGTTTACTTTAGTTTCACGTGACACGAACACCTCTCACATAAAAATACAGAAATAGTGTTGGGTTCCAGTGTTAAATGAACGTATGCCTGGTCATGGTGTGTTATATATAGGGTCAAATAACACGTATTTTAATCATAGCACACCGCTATACGTATTGCGTCACGGAAAAACGGACACTAAGGACTTTACGACCATGAAGGACGCAGATTTTTTTTATTTGCCTTTGCGAAGTCATATCTTGCAATTTTACTGTTCCAAACCATACCATTTCATCATCGAATAAGGTTATTGAGAAATGCTGTACCATGTCTGTAGAGCCGCGAAAGTTCAGCTAACAACGATGGCTATTTTCTATTCAAGGATCGTCCACTTGAGTCCCAGCCCGACTCGGCCGTTCATTCTTTCTGATGATCGATACAAATTAGTATCTAGTTCATAGCTTTCTAATTAAAATAATAAGACAATGTGATTCAGAATGTTGCAATTTTTTTTAGTTTAACATTATTTATAGTACAACACTTATAAATCTCTCTTGATATCTGCTTCCTTGGTATTTAACCAGTTGTCGCGCCGTTATATCTGATAAATCAAAACAAGTAGCACGTGTACATTAATCACGGGATTTGAACCAGGTACTTTAAGTAATGCAAACCGACGCTCTATCAATACATAACTGTCTTTCACGTCTTTGTGTGTTTTACTATAAATAAGGATTTTTAAAACTTTCAATGTATTTACACACCGTATGATATCGGTTGTCGTATTCGTTACATTATTCTTAGTGTAGATACACACTGTATGGTATCGGTTGTCATATTCGTTACGTTATTCTTAATGTATTTACACACTATATGATGTCGGTTGTCATATTTGTTACATTATTCTTAGTGTAATTACACACTGTATCATATCAGTTTTCATATTTGTTACGTTATTCTTAATGTAGTTACACACTGTATGATATCGGTTGTCATATTCGTTACATTATTCTTAGTGTAATTACACACTGTATGGTATCGGTTGTCATATTCGTTACATTATTCTTAGTGTAATTACACACTGTATGATATCAGTTTTCATATTTGTTACGTTATTTTTAATGTATTTACACACTGTATGACATCGGTTGTCATATTTGTTACGTCATTCTTAATGTATTTACACACTGTATGACATCAGTTTTCATATTTGTTGCATTATTCCAAATGTATTTACACACTATATGATATCGGTTGTCATATTTGTTACGTGATTTTCAATTGCATTTGAGTCGCGTAGGGTAGACATGTTTTTGGTTGCGTCAATAAACAGTGAAAACAGATGGGACAATGTGCTCAAGGAAACCAACCATTATGGACTTAACGAAATCTGTAACGATATAGACATATTTATTTCAACAATTTAAGTCACAAAATAGAACAATATAATACAATCAAACGACACTGACAGTGAAACTTGTACAGTCCTGACAACATAATTTAACCTTTTCGATGAAGTAGTTATATATGGCTTTTGAGACAATTGCAGTAGATAACCTGTGGAAATGTGATTAATCGCAATGTGTTCTACACTGTGTTGAAAGTTCACTCCTAGTTTCAGGATAATAATTTAATATTATAAAACAAATAGATAAATGTTTCTAATGTGAAATTATAGATTATATCATGTAAATTTGTTCAGAAAATATATTTCGATACTTCATACATAATGTCTTTATTGCTAAATTCTAAAGTTGAATGAAAATAAATCAAGATATCTCGTGTAATTCATCCCTTGTGTGAGGTTGTTATAGATCGAAATTGATAGCGGCCTTGTTGGTCACGTCTATTAAACAATACAGATTTCGTACGACTTCTTAGAGAAATGGCTGTGCCTTTACATAGTTAATTATAAAGACCGATTTCATACGAACATTGTCTAGAAATGATACTGTTTATAAATACCGATCTCGTAAGGAAGTCGCGCATCCGCAAAGTCTCACTAAAGCTGTCACTGTGGTCTACATGTAATTCAGACATAATATATATTTCAACAACAACACTAGAACTGTAGTCCGATTAGCTGCGTCAAGTTACTTTTATATGATCACGTAACGGAGAGACCCTTAATCATATGACACGGCGTATTGAAATTATAAAAGCTTATTCTTTCTTATGCAATTGTTGTATGTTATTTGACGAACATCATTAGTGAAAAGTAATTGACCGTGGAGACATGAATACATTATTCGGAGCACTTCCAACGGTAAAAGATAGATACGGAATCCTTGTTAATATTATTTTATTCCACTGTCAGTATGAACAGTAATCTATATCACTTTTATATGCAATTGTTGTATGCTATTTGACGAACATCATTAGTGAAAAGTAATTGACCGTACATGAATACATTATTCGGAGCACTTCCAACGGTAAAAGATAGATACGGAATCCTTGTTAATATTCTTTTATTCCACTGTCATTATGAACAGTAATCTATATCACTTTTATATCACCCTTCACCTACTACGACATGCAATAAAATGATTAAAAACAAGATCCAGATACGAACATTCACGACGGTGTCGTATAGCATATTTTACATCGAAAATAAATAAGCCTATAGTTTTGCTAACTAGAAAGAAAAAACTTTATGTATCTAAACAAAATATGGAGTGTCTTATTTCTTGACTAGTAACACGGACACAACAATTTAAATGCATTTGTTTATTTACCCTTGTGCTGGTTTTTCACAGTTTTGTATCTAACGTACGATGGAGTAACCTAGAGGTATGGAACAGTGAAGAAAGTAAACAAGTAGTCCTAAACACATAGTTTTGTGTTCTACTTCGACGCAAATATAAACACATTAAATATTTGAATAGCAATGGCAATGATGGGGAAAAGTATTGGAGAATCATGCATCTCGTGAATAAGTGAATTTCTTTTTAGTCTTTTCGATCATGCTTTACTAAACCTCTATGTTAAGTTAACAAAAACAAGATGGGTTATAAGGATGATACATTCGTAAACATTGAGATAGATAGACACATTCATTAAATTGTATTTGTAAATTTTGCAAACATCATTTCCTCCGTGTTATTAGTAAGATCAAAATATATCAAATATGTTGCTTAAATATATTGATTCATTTGAATGTATTTTAGCAAAACGTTAGTTTTATCGATGTTAACTGTGCTATACATGCAGTGGTATTGATGTATGCCAACGGGACGTATATATTAGGCTACAAGAAGAAATTTGTAGCATACACAAAATAACAGTCCCGTGTTCAAGTCCTGCTCGCGATGGTCAAGTAGGAGAGCCGTTGAACATTGCTTGATATATTTGGCTGAGTTGGTTGATTGGAATTTAACGCCGTATTCGACAAATGCACATTTCCTAGCCTTGAGGCAATTAGCAATTTAATGAATATCGTACTATTAGGTCATGCGATCCGGGGCTTTACTATCAAACTGGCATCATAACAGCCCTGGTCCGATTCAAGCTCGGTATTTGAGGTCTTACTGTCGATTTGGCATCATCTGCTCATATAAATGAGACATACTGGATGGAAACTGTTAAAACACCGATATATATTCAATTTATTTGATTTCCATCATGAAACACCTATTTTCCCTTTATGACTTCGCCCAGTAATATTAACATGTGCCATTTAGCTGCATTTTTAAAGGGGCTGACCTTCCATGACATACAAAATAATCTCCATGCTCCTGGTACATCATTTCCCTGTAAAAGTATCCATCCGCTCAGGTTCAACGATGTTTCTTTATGTCCAAGATTGTGGTCCGTGTTCAGAACGTGCCCTAGTTTCTGCACAGCTGTTTCTTTTTGCGCCTCTTTCTTGTTTTGAGAATGAAGTAAATATTGTAGAAAATACAAATATATTTGTGAATCTACAGTAATCCAATTTAACCAGTTATCCTCAATCTTTTTGATTTCTGAGCCCGGTTTTGTATACACAGTTCGGAACAACTCGTAGTGAAGAGCTGCATGGACAAGACCGACTTGAGATGCATGAAATACCATACAGCCTGTGGTACAATGACGTCTGAAGTATTTGCTTGACATGTCAGTAAATCGTAGTTTTTCAGCGAGATCTAAATTTGATTGAAATACATAATCGCGGCATGCACACACAGATATCACATAAGGTTCTAAACTATTTTCACATGACATTAGAATACACTGACATTCCTCTTGAAGCTGTTCAGATTGAATATATAAAGATGCTAAAGACAACTTTGACGATATCAGGTCATAGTCTGAACTAGATTCTGAGATTACTTTTGAAAATGTTTTATACCACAGACGGAACAAATCTCCTCGTGACAAGTACTGGTCAAACATACATTGTTCATATTGTAATTGTATATGTGGAATTAAAGAATCAAATGCCATTATTACTTCTCTCGTGGTATGTTCTGTGACATGGTTCGTATTTTGTAGATAGAGCAACATTTGCATGACCCCATTCACATAACCGGTATTTGTGTTAAACGATAAATTAATATGTCCCAAAAAGGTGTTCCTTACTTTGTATATGTTCCTTGTAATACTCCCAAAGACTACACGTCTGTTCGTGTTGTCAATACATAGCAGTTCAGAACCACACATTTCAGATTTAAGCAGTTCACCTACATTATCACAATTAAGTGAATATAGAAAGTTGACACCACTATCGATAATGCCGATTAAAATATTTTCTATCGTTTTCAAGGTTATGGGGCTGAGTTTATCAAACATATTTTCTTCTGGAATGAAGTAATTGGGACACTTTTTTGCCTTTACCCAATTAAATATACGTATAAGACAAAGCCGTACACAAAGTATTAGGTTGCCATCCTTCCAAATATGTCTTTGGGAATTTTCAATTGTATAGAACAAACTTGTTTTACAATGGTATGATGAGATCGAATCGCCGGCGTTTGATTCTATGATATCTTTCTTAATCATCTTGAGGAGAATGTAACACTTTTGTTGTGTTTCGTTCAGACTTGACATGAGGTCACGTTCTTGAAGTGAGAAGGAAATTCGCCATTCGAAAGACTTATTGTCACTATGAGGATGTCCAACACCAACAAGGAAGCAACTGTATGAACCCATTGCCCTAAGTTGTTTCTGTGATGGCCAGTCGTACTGTCGTGTCCTGTGCAACCAGTCATTTGCCGATTTCGGTATTTGTCGACACCGTAATGCATATACCCTATCCATTGGATAACAACCATGTCCCGCCGGAAACGTGTCCGCTGGACCGTTCCGTGAGGTGTTTTGTCCGGCAGTCGAGTTTCGATGTTTTAAACATAGTTTACCTTTCCAATTGATCATAAACCCACTTTCTTTTGATACATCGCGTATTCCAGCTGAAAGCGGAAGTTGATCTTCAACCATCTGAAGACAAACATATCCAGGTTTGGTGACTTCATCATTTAAAATAAGGCAAGATGTTCCGTGTTTTTTAGCCTCGACTAAATTCTCTACAACAGGCCAGCCTTCGCTACAATATATCATATCAATATCAGAACTTAGACCGGGTGTAGTTGTCCCTTCGCAAGTACTCCCGACTTGATACCATGATACTTGTTTGGACTTTTGATTATAAAATTGAGCTTCAAGCGTGGCTGTTATCTCTTGAAACATAGCAAACTCCCAGTATTTCTTACTGGTGTACTCAGATGCGCCTATAACATCAAGTACTTCATGCAGACGCTTAGACAAATCTTCATTGGCATTGTCCATTTCTCGTCTATCTGTAATAAATAACATAATCCTGCACTAAAAATTAGGTTTTGCATGGACTGGGCCTTTAAATTAAGTTTAAAAACAAAGTTCCAAAGTCAATTAAAAAGTATATTGAAGATGTATAGCTATATGAATTCATTTCAATCACAACATGGAGTTATAACAATTCTAAGACGAAATTCGTAATGATTTGTTCAGCCTCAGTGATGTAGAATTAAATCATCCGACTCGTGCGCGAGAGGTCGTAGGTTCAATTATCGGTCGGGTTATGCCAATTATTTTAAAATTGGAAGTGATTGATGCCCTCAATATCTCTGATATAAGTGATTCAGTTGAAACACCAAATAATCAATCAATCGTAACGACTCTTGCACATCTTATGCTGTATATTCCTGACACATATAGTGGTACAATCTACGGGAAAATAACAAAATATTAAGTCTGTCTAAACGTCTCAAGTGAATGTCAATAAACTTACAGTTATATAACTGCGTTCTCTGTTCTCTGCCTCTCTCTCTCTCTCTGTGCATATGTATGTATGTATGTCCGTCTTTCTGTCTCTCTGTATGTATTATGTATGTCTATCTTTTTCTTTATTTTTCTATCTGGTTATCTGTCTATCTGTCTCTCTCTTACTCTTTCTCTTTCTCTCTCTCCATATATATGTGTATCTATGTCTCCCTATGTCTGTGAGTCTGCCTGTTTCTCCCTCTGTCTCTGTCTCTCTCTCTCCATCTTTATCTCTTCATCTCTCTTTCTCACAAACACGCATACAGACTCTTTTTCTTCAGTTTTATATTTATAGCACTCAGGATTGTGTATACTCTACTTTAACTGTATAATAGTCATATAACCCAGAATGGTGTATACTCTACGTTCAACAGTATTATACTTATAGCACTCAGGATGGTGTATACTCTACTTTAACTGTATAATAGTCATATAATCCAGAATGGTGTATACTCTTCTTTAACTGCATAATAGCCATATAACTCAGGATGGTGTATACTCTTCTTTAACTGTATAATAGCCATATAACTCAGGATGGTGTATACTCTACTTTAACTGTATAATAGTCAAATAACCCAGAATGGTGTATACTCTACTTTCAACAGTTTTATACTTATAGCACTCAGGATGGTGTATACTCTACTTTAACTGTATAATAGTCATATAACCCAGAATGATGTATACTCTTCTTTAACTCTATTATAGTCATATAATCCAGAATGGTGTATACTCTACTTTAACTGTATAATAGTTATATAACTCAGGATGGTGTATACTCTACTTTAAATATATTATAGTCATATACTCCAGAAAGGTGTATACTCTACTTTAACACAATTATAGTCAAATAATCCAGAATAGTGTGTACTCTACTTTAACTGTATTATAGTTATATATAATCCAGAATGGTGTGTACTCTACTTTAACTGTATTTTAGTTATATAACCCAGAATGGTGTATACTCTACTTTAACTGTATTTTAGTTATATAACCCAGGATGGTGTATACTCTACTTTCAACTGTATTATAGTTATATAACCCAGGATGGTGTATACTCTACTTTCAAATGTATTATAGTTATATGATCCAGATTGGTGTATACTCTACTTTAACTGTCAATAAAAGTTATATATAATCCAGATGGTTTGTACTCAACTTTAACTATATTATAGTTATATAACCCATAATTGTGAATACTTTACTTTCAATAGTATTAGTTATATAACCAAGACACCTATATTCTCTACACTCAAAATAATTATAATGTTATTTACTCTCCCGTTAACAGTAGTATAGTGTTATAACCCATAATAATTTAAATACTATAAGTTAAAAGTAGTCAGTCAATTAATTATTTGTCAAACTGATCAATTATAACTATGTACACGTAAACTACGACTGTCAAAATGTGTCATAGAGAAAGTTAGTCAATTATAACTTTACATCAGAAATGTGTCTTCTCTACTTTCAACTGTGTTATATTTACACAACTCAGAATGGTTTAGTCTCTATTTCAAAAGTGTTATGGTTTCACCACTGAAAATGGTTTGTTCTCTGATTTTAACAGTATTAAAGTATTAAAGTTACACCACTAAGAATCGTGTGTTCTCTGCTCTTTACAGTACAAAATACACCACTGAGAATGGTGTGTTCTCTGTCTTCAACATAACTATAGCCTCACCATTCAGATTGGTGTTTACTCTGCTTTCAACAGTAATGTAGAGACACAACCCGGATTGGTCTGTTCACCACGTTCAACAGTTTTATAGTTACACCACTTGTAATGATATTTACTCTGCTTTCAACAGTATGATAGCTACAACATTCAGAACGTTGTTTATTCTGCTTCCAGGAATCCTCAGTGGTCGAGTGGTTAGCGTCGGGGATTTGAAACCGTCTATCCCGGGTTCAATCCCCAGTCGCGGCACTACGGTCATGGTGGAGTGCCCTTGGGCAGGGTACATTTTCTAGCCTAGTACTGGTTCGTTTACCCAGGGATCATGAATAAGTGAGCTGTCGCCATGATATAACTGAAATAATGTTGAAAGCGGCATAAAACCCCATAAAACAAAACAAATACTTTGCTTCCATCCGCGTTATTGTTACACGACTCAGCATGGTGTTAACTCTGATAGTTATGCCAATCATAATATCATATTCGTTGCTTTCAACATTATTTTAATTTCATCACTCAGAATGTTTTACATTTAAAGTAATTTATTGCTACACAAATCAGAATGTTTTCAACATAATTATTCTCTCTCTCTCTCTCTCTCTCTCTCTCTCTCTCTCTCTCTCTCTCTCTCTCTCTCTCTCTCTCTCTCTCTCTCTCTCTCATCTCTCTCTCTCTCTCTCTCTCTCTCTCTCTCTCTCTCTCTCTCTCTCTCTCTCTTAAATTCCTGATTAAAATATTAAATCTTGCTTAAAAATATATATTTGATTACTAACATGTGGCACTATTTATGAAGATTTGCAGGAATTGCG
Source organism: Serripes groenlandicus (assembly GCA_031761405.1). Lineage (NCBI taxonomy): Eukaryota > Metazoa > Mollusca > Bivalvia > Cardiida > Cardiidae > Serripes > Serripes groenlandicus. The sequence goes on along the minus strand of JASEVX010000013.1, from coordinate 56,240,109 downwards.
TCCCTTTCCCAGGCCTTCGATTAAGTCAAAAATCGATAATTGAGTTGTGGCCCTTCGGTTACGCTCCTATATTTGTATTTATCGATTATTTGTAAACAGATTTAATGACGTATTCGATTTCATACTTAGCCCGCAGGTGATCTTAACATTACTCTGCTCGATATCTGTATATCGATTATTTGCAAACATTTATTTGTCGGACAAGACTCTGGCTAATCAGTCTTTAACACTTGGTAATTGGTAACGGCGGTTTTTATATACTGTCATAATAACATATTACTTAAATCTCTTTGTTGTAAAAACAATTGTCATTATCAAGACACATGAAAATGGACACTTCAAATTCACAGGTGACAAGTTGTTTAATTAGTCATTGCTTTAATTTATTTTTTTCCATGCACTGTTAAATTGTTCTTTTCCTAATACGTTTTGTAATCATATTAGGTCTTTGAATATATAAAAGCTGGAACAAGTTCATTTTCGCATTCGCACCCCACCCACCTATCTACATACACGACATTAGTAAGCGATCAAAATAGATCTAGTCATTACCAGATACAGTCGAGCCTCGTTAAATCGGACGCCGTTAATCCGGAAAATTCGCGATCCGGACATAAAATTCATTTTTACATTTTTAGGCGTTTTCTGCATTTTTAAATGAAAATGGAAGTATCAAGACATAAACATATTTGTTTGAAATTTGTATGACTAAAAAGAATTAAAAATAGACTCTCCGATTATAACTTATAAAATTTCCTTAGAAAATAGGAAATACGGTAAAAATGGACTTAAAAATAAAAAATTCGCGATTTTCCAATAATTTACATGGAATAAAGAAGGAATGCATGTTGTCTATTAAAATCAAAAATGGAAGTATCAGGCAGTTAATCTATTTTTTATATCTTTACATTAAATGAAAGCAGACATATTGACCTTATAGAAAAAAACTTATAATATATTGTCATCAAAAAATTAATGACTTTATATCAATTTTAAAGATCTGTCCCTATATAAATCCATATAGCCTAAATACCAGGTCAGAAAAGGTTAGTGTAAATAGTATCGATTTCAAGGGGAGTAACTCTCTCGATTAAGCCAGTCACTTTACCAAAATAGTGTAGTATGATGAACAGTATTAAACTATGCTGTTGGTACTCAAAAAAATCATCTTATTTACTGAGACCAGTATGTTTATTAACATGAACGTTACTTAACCAAGGACTCGTGAATACACCATTCAAACCACTACACTAATAATTAAAAATGTCAGTTAGGAATATTCGTGATTGTTTTTATCACCCAGTTTGAGGCCACAATAAGGATTTAAGAACATGAAATACAACACACCGCCCAAACCTAGTTGAGTCATGACTGTTTTGAAGTGTCTGTTTAGAGGAGGTAAAATCGATTAACGGAAATCTAACTAAACGTCATGTAAACAAATATTAACCTTTTCAATACTGACTCTCTAAAATGGAAGTGTCCACCTTTGCATTTGGAAGAGACCATTGCCAATTCAGGGAATATCAAGATGAAACTGTTGATTTGAGCCAACTGTAGAGAGACTGGTCAGACGGCTGGTATAACTATATACTGGTGGAACATGTTTCATAAAATCGGTTTCAGAAGACAAAGGGTTAACAATATGGTTCTTGTAATTGAAATAATGTGAACATACCTGCGTGTTGGTGTAAATATGTGTCTGTATAAAGTGACAATCTCGAATTCACAGTGTTTACACGTTTCTGTTTTTTCCTAAATCAACTTTCGGTTTAAACGGAAGTAAACAAGTTTCAAGGGAGGTTACTTTTAGTGACTTAGAATACTTGGGTCCGAAAGAAGTCACAACTGTACTTAACCCTTTCCCACATACAGACGTTTTCTGGCTGCTGCAATCGAATTGTTTAAATCATTGTCGCAAAAGGAGAAATACTCATAGTGATCAGTTTATTTTTTTGTTATCAACTCTATTTTATAATTATTCATTAAATGTTTTCAAAGTCGTCTGCAGCATATTTCTTGTTTGTGAAAAAGGGTTAACGTCACTACATAATTCGTTGTCTGTTACTTATGTCTGTCTCTCTGTGGCTGTCTGTTAGGTTCCCTGGACTGAATTTCAATTATTGATTCAGTTTTCCTTTAGATCGGTTTAGGTCTCTATCATGCATTAGTGGTATCATGAATACGGTGAACTTTTTAAGATCACTGTGAACAATTCCTGTGAGTCCCGTCTTCTACGACAAAGTACAGTGTACACTTTGACTCTGCTTTCATATAACCCTACACGCACATAACCATACATAATGAGCATTGAAGGGAAACCCGTGTGAGTGGCGGGGTAGTCCAGTGGTTAACACACTGGACTGTTAATCCAGAGGTATGGGGTTCAAATTCCGGTCCGGATTCTGGAAATTTGAGGGATGCTTTTAAGCGTCCCCCACTCAACTAGAGGTTAAGTACTGGTCCTTTCCAGGACAAATAATCTCGCGTGTATCGGTGCTATACACCGGGCACGTAAAATAACCAAGGAGTATTTTCGGAAAGAGCTAGCGTATCGCACCCGGCGAGGGTAAATAAAAACAAATAATAAATATAACCAACCCGCTTCATTATCAAAGAGAGACTACTCTTTACTCTGTAGTGTATATGTGTAATAAGTTATGTATTGATTATATCCCTTTATGTATATATTGTACATATTCTGTATAACTGTAATACTAAGCTCGCCAAATGGCTTTATGCCGAAAGGCGAGGGTAAATAAACCCAATACGACGACAACTGTAATACTTTACGATTGTATTGCCATTCTAGTTTTAGTTTGCATTGAATAAACACATTTCATTTATTTCATTTCAGTAGTTCTTTGTATATTATCATCAAAAACGATATAAAATGATTTTAAAATAATTTCGACAATAGTAGATTAAGATCAAGTTGTACTCATCGTTGTCTAATCCGAATTCGCACTGTTTTCAAATTTTCAAAAAGGCTTTTGACAATCAAAGTAAACTTTCATTTTGTAGCAGGTACCAATAGGCAGTTCTTACACACACAATTAAGTTGTTTTTATCTGAAGCATGAGTCATTGGCACTGTTGTGGCCATCGTGTAGAAAATCTTGCAAAGTAACAAGCAGTATCTCGGTGTAGGCCTCGCGATTTTCAATAATAGTGCACTCTGGTAAGGGTAAATTTGAGAAAAGCTGCATCTTTTGACAGAAGAACAATGTTAGTTTGCCAGAATGTTTGTCTTGCTGATATTTCAGTTAAGTTCTAAAATTGTTCATGATGTGTTCAAAATAAGGCCATATCAAATTTAAGAAAAAAAATCTAGTTGGTACTCGATTGACAACCGTTTTATCTTATTAGAATGTTCGTCTTGGTTATTTGTAATCTAAATTGTTTGGGATATCACATGTTTATCATACGGTCGCTAGGCCATATAAAGTTAAATATTGTGTAAACGTTAGAGACCACATTTTCGAATTAAGCATGTTGAAACCTTGTGTTAGAATATTTGTCTTGGTGACATCAGAGCTATGTTCAAAATAGGTTACGTCACTTCCGAAACAGGAATCCGTCTTGGCCGAGTGGTTATTGTCGGGGATTTCAAACTGCGTATCTCTGGTTTGATCCTCTCGACCGGCATGATGGGATGCCCTTGGACAATTCGCAAATTTAAAACCTAGAATGTTTACCCAGGGAGCACGAATAAGTGAACTGTCGCCATGATATAACTGAAATAATGTTGAAAATGGTGTAAAACCACAATAAAAAATCAAGAATTAAGTCACTATGCAAAATTGAAGAAAGATCTTGTTGACTCTCAGGGAGCTGCATGTGTAAGGTATTGATGCAGTGATAGAGATGAACGTATCAGGTCCAACTTGGCCATCTTTAATATACCTTTGCTAACGAATGAACTCTCCCCGTGAGTTGTAATGCCTCTGCAGCATACCTTTTTTAGAAAACGATCAAACAGAAGTTCCTCCATTCCCCATGTTTGCAATTCTATAGAGATTATGCTACTAACTTCTCAGATGCGACATCTTTTTTCTGAATGTTAATCATTTGTTCAGAGAATGTGACTTAATTATCATAGAAAGTAAAAACAAATAAAGTATCCATTAGTTCGGTGTTTGTTTCAATGATTTCTGATATTGAACAGGTCTGTTCAATTTACTTCCATCACATTTAAGGTTTTTCCTTAAAAAAGTAAAACTGCTCTAAAAAAAAAATTGAGAGCAAAACAAACACAAAAAAATGCGCATAATGAACATTTTCTCTATTTGCCAAACTGTTCAATTGATACAACTATAGGCAAATATGAGAATGCTCGATCTCCAACTCAATTGCGCTACACCTTGAGCATTGATTGCTAATTCACGCTAGAATGTAGAGGTTTGCACTCGAGCTTGTCCAACTTGTACACTGACGTGTCCTTTAAACTTTTGAAAAGCAGTCTTATCATTTAGAAGCTTCAGAAAGCTTCTTCTTGGTTATGACAAACAAAGTGTGATCGGATTAACTGAACTGTATTTAACTTAATACTCTAAATGTGGAGAACATTTCTGTCTCAGCGTGAACAATTTCGTCTTTCACTACAATGTCTTTTTAACTTTTTCATTCAATATTAATTCTTTATATGCATTAAACTATAACTTTGACAGTTAAACACTTGTGTCTACTTATTAAAACATAACATATTATTAAATCTTGTTTAGTTAAAAAATGTCTTAATAAGTTAATAGTCTTTCAATTATACAATGTAGAATGTGAGGAAACTTCTTCAATTATAATCTTATAAAATGAGTACTGTCAGAAATAAAGACGACTTCTGACAATATTGCCAAATTTATCGATGCAGTTTTCTAGATATGTCATATTTTCCCCAAAATATTTTAAAGCAGGCATCTTTTAAATAAGCTTTCAGACAAATTGTTATTAATTGTCATTAACTCATAATAATACAAAAGGTTACAAAATAACCCTTTCAAAAATACAACAATTCGCTGCAGACAACTTTGAAATTGTCTAGGCAAAAAGATGGAAAAGGTCTTTAAATGATAGCATTATAATTTAATTGTGTTGAGCAATCGCTCCCTTTGTCACAATATTCTCAACAGTCATCTGTTGTCGATGTATCTGAAGGCCAGGTAGAAAAAGCTTAAGATTAATGTTTTGGTAATAAGACATCTAAATAAAATTTCATTTAATTAATTTAAAATATTCTTTCAAGCACTGGTTGAACAGTTTTAAATAAAAATTGAAACTAGTTTTTAGTGCAATCCTTTCCTACAAACAGACACGTTTAGGCACCTCTGCAGCAAATATGTTTTGAAAACAGTGTGGCAAAAGTAGAATTGTTTTCAACGTTATTCAATTATAATTATGATCAATTATAGAGAATGTCTTTATTTTTTAATAAATGCAAATGCTTTGAAAGACATTTGTTGTAGAGGTGTTGTATGTGGAAAAGGGTTAACAAAATAGTGTCTTAAAGTGTACTATAAATGTTCAATTATCCTACTATCATTTATAGAGATGTTCTATGTTTTGTTCTTGATGATTTCAAAGTAAGTAAGTAAGTAAGTAAATATTTTATTATAGTGACATGTGCGTATTTTACAAGCTAAACAAAACAATAAATAGCACATTGGGCCTATTAGTCACCTTTATATAAGTACAAGTGTCCATTTTGTTCATAAATAAAGATATATCAAATATAAATGGGTTGAGTGGAAAGTCTACTTTACTACATAATTACATAATTATAATCTGACTGAATTGCATGCTAGAATGATTGAACATGATCAATTATGAGATTAGTTAATGTGTATAACGTTTCTACGTTTGAGAAAGGCTTGAACAAGATACTTGGCAATTTTTCTTGGAAATGTTTGAATTAAATACGTCATTTTTCCTTCAAAGTTATTATTCATAAACACATCAATAAGTAGTATATCTTGAAACACGTTTTCTCTGATATGATTATATGGTCCACAATTTAACAAAAAATGTATCTCATCCTCAACGGATTGCGTATCACAAAATCTACATAATCTCTGTTCTGGGGTTTCACCGATATATCTTCCAGTCTTGTAGGTAATATACTACACCTAAATTGACATAAAATAGATCGTTCATATTTCTTTAAATTGGTGACAACATACTGCTCACAACCAAATGAGTGTTTAAAACGTTTATAGCTTCGTAGTTTAGGCACATTTTGAATATCACGTGACCAGAAATTACCGTAATAATCCGTAATTAACTGTTTTACATATGACATATCTACACTAGATTTTTTAATAAAATAATCAGTAAGCCCTAGTTTATACATCACAGCTCTCAAATGTCCAATTATTTGTACAACGGTTATAGTCATGAATGAAAACTTTCTTGGTCAGTCTATCATTATCCATCATTATAAGTCTGTTCCAAACCCGTATCATACAGGTCCATCGCCTGTACACGCTTGGTGTCCAGCCAGTATCACCCACCAGGGCTAAAGTCGGAGCGAACCTATGTACTCCCAGGTAATAACGCATCGCACGATTTTGAACTTTGTCAATGGGTTGAAACTGTTTATATCCCCAAACCGAGGCCAATAGTCCAGAATCGGTACCACGCACGAGTTATACAGTTTTTCAAAGGAAAGGAAGCCAAAATCTTTGAGGTTATGTATTTTGCTTATGTTTCTCGTTAAAAGTTACTCCGAGATATTTGTAACATTCAACAGTTTCAAGTACGTTGTTTAACTTTAAATTCAAACTCACTTCTTTGGGATCTTCCTTTGTGAAAATGCATCTCCTTTGACTTGTCTGAGTTTATAAGCACTCGCCAGCGTTTGCCACAATCATGAAGCATATTAAGCATAGTTTGTAAGTGTAATTCGGAGTCAGCTACAAGAGCAATATCATCTGCTTACATCAGTAACGATATCTTGGTGTCTCACAAATGAGCAATATTGTATCCACAGAGAAACGGGTAAAGATCTGAAATGATGTCCACTCTAAAAAGGAAATGGGTTTCTCTTACATTATGAAACTAAAGCATAAACAAAGTAACTATGCACCAGTTTAAGACTCCAGACTTAAGACGATCACTGTAAATCAATGGGTTGACAGTTCTCATCACTCATCCTGAGTGATGGCTACTGTTTCCATAATGTTTTACATACAACTAATATTGATTTGGCTTGATGCAAGTTAGCCGCCTTCCCAGGCGGGACGTTTCAGTAGTACTCTACAATGTTGACCTGACCCTGACCTCTGTGTATTATTGTGAGACGCAAGTATCTATCATGATCTTTTGATATACTTTAAATAAGTATAACTTTGACCATAACATACACAAATATCAGATGGTTCTTGTTTAAATTGCGAACAGTGTAGACCAAGATTACATTGAACAAATATGCAAGCTTATCTTGATCTTCTTTATTCCCAAAAGGGAGTTTCAAGTCGCATATACCCTAATATACAGTCGCGCTAAACAGGATATGATCATGTAAATACACCTTTACAATATCACCGAACTTATTAACAAGATGAGATTACAAGGGTGGTAGATATCTAATGACAAACTCAATTCACTCTTGATAGAAGTATGTATGTGTACTGTTAACAAGAAACAGATTACATTTACTGCGTACCTTCTTTTGTTCGTGGTGGTTCCCGGTTTAACATACTATCGAACTAAAAAAAGCGTATGAGGCATGTAACTAATTCAGTTTACTGTTTAGACAAGATACAGTATGAATTTCGCTTAAATACAAATGTACATATATTCAATTAATATACTGACATTTGTCTTTTGTTTTTAATTTGTAAAACTCACACATGTATATAGAGTGTAAAAGGGATGTTTTAAAAGTCATTACCTTAAATTAATGTACTTAGAAAGGACAAAGAGAAATCAAGATATGTGGTCACGCTGGCAGGTCTAAATATTCTCCTTGAACGAAAATTAAAATCATCCCTACAGGAAGCCGCCTCCTGGCGGCTTCCAATAAATACCGATCTCGTACTGTTAATAAATCGCCGAACACTTTACGGGTGTTCTACATAAGAATAGAGCCACGACAGGAAACACATGTTAGGCGAACTGGTGTATCCTGATATAACCTATTAATTTCCCACCTAACCTTTTCAATTTATTTCTCTTCAGAAACGTTAAAAAAAGGTGTTCTGACCAGGTTATAATATTTACATAGCCTAAGGTCCTCTACATTGTGACAATTTCAACTTGTGTTCCCAACCACTCATTTTCTAATTTCGGCAATGACATAATCCTTAAGACATGTTTTTCGGCGATAGCTGACTAACGTGGGTTTTAACCTAGATGTTAAACAAATGACCTAGATTGTAGACCAATCAAATATTGTATTTAATGAATAATATCGAAGAAATAATGGAAATGAAACGTTTTGATTGGTTTACGATCCTAAAAGTTGGCGATCCTACAAGAAGCACCAATGAGGTGAAGTTTTAAAATGAAATGTTCCGCATACTAACCTTTAATTGTTTTCCTTACGAAATAAATTTCAGTTAAAAAAAATCAGTGAAAACGTATGATATATAATATTTAAGAGCAAAATATTAATTATTTTTGAAACATGATAAGTTTTCAGTTATTTATTGTCAATTGAAACTTATGCTATGTTACATAATACACCTCTTGGGAGCCTCGAGTAATCTCCAGTCATGTAATAAATTCTCGGTCTTGAAGAATATTTACGTCATGTCGCGCTAGTGTAATGGATGTTGACTTGGATTGTCAAGTGAGAGGTCTGTGGTTCTCTTCCCGGTGAAGGCAAGCTTTTTATCCCCCTCTCTCATTCATATCAAAACCAAAGTATATATATGAACTAAAACATTTATAAACCAAATATTACATATTTAACGTTATTGTTTTCTATCATTATAATAAGTAAGATAAAATATCAAATAATATGCGCATGTTCCATTTATTAGTGTTTTCTCATATTGATCGCCGTTTATCTTTCTTAAAGATATTACTTGTTTTTTTATATAACGTTGATCAAAAAGCTAGATCTGATTCATGCTAGTAACTACTTGATTGGTACCAAAAGAGAAATTCACCAAGTCCTCGTGTTTGCCTGACGCGTCTTATAAACGAGTCGTCTCATTAACAAGTCGTGTCAAGCGATTTTGGGTCCAAAAAGTTTCTGTGTACAGTGAAGTCTCTTTGTTTGTTTGTTTGTTTTTATGGCTTTTCCGCGTTTAATGATACTTTTTTCAGTTATATCACATCATATCCTGTATAAGTTAGCAGTACTACGGGTCCATTTATCCTGACACCAGCGAAAATTACATTATGCTAACCCCGCAACCCTGAGCGCCACGTAGGGCAGCCATTACTACCATTTTTAAAATAATGACATGACCCGGTCGGGGATCGAACCCGCGACCTCACGCACCCGAGGTGGACAATCTAAAATAACAGAACCACTAAGGCGGTCACGTGTTTATTGGATATGAGCCGCGTCTGGTCATTTGCGGTCTTATTGACTCACCCGAGGTGGACGCTCAACCACTACACACCGAGGAGTTTGGCCTGGGTGGAAGATAACGAGAGCGGCATAAAACACCAACCAGTCAATCAGTCTCCGGACGTAATACTAACCCAGCGACCCTCGTCGCCAAGGAGGGCAGCCATTACTATCATTTTAAGAGATTTACAAGGATTTGCGACCGTTAAATGGAATACATTATGTATGTATTATAATATATCGGGGACGTAGATAAGACTCTTACCTACGTCCCTGAATATATACAACACATAGATATATACAACCGTGTTGTATATATATATATATGTGTTGTATATATCTATGTGTTGTGTATATATATATATATATATAATATGTTTGTGTTTCTATGTGTTACACATATAAACACATAGATATATACAACACATCTGCAGCAATCCACTTTGAAACATCTAGGCAATTGTATTGGTTAACTCTAAATATGAAAGTATAGTTATTGAATACAGTTGAAAACATTGAAGCAGTTTCTCCTGTTGATACAATGTTTTCAAAAGTTGCCAGCTACACCTGCGTCACCATGGGTCTGCATGTGGAATTGGAATGCAATATGAGCCGTTCCACGAGAAAACCAATATTATGGACTATGCGTAATATATCGACCCAGATCAGCCTGTGCATTCCGCGCAGGATAATCCGGGCCGACGCATTACGTCACAGGGGAATAGAGGTATAGAATAATGATTCCTGAAACAGAAAATCCACAGGAGGCGAAAAGTGTCTGTCCGGGTTAGCCTGCGCGGCATGCTTATGCTGATCCGGGTCGATACTTTACGCATAACTCACAATGTTGTTTTTTTCTCTATGTCCATCGATGTAACTTTGAAAGATACCAAACCGGAGAGGCAGTAAGACCCGAAATCGCCAAACGCGGCTCATTCACTATCAAATATATCAACATAACATTTACTTACCATTTCTATCCTTACACGTATGGTCGTTTTCTGGCCCTGTATTGCCAGACGGTGTCCGTCCTTGTTGTCTTTCCCAATTAAACGTGTCATTTTCTGCCTCTTGAGTGAACCCGCACAAATTCGTGTCATCAAAATCACAGAACGTTTGGATCTTTGCTGAAATATATAGTAAGATATGATTTGTTAGATTTGTATTCATGTTGTATATTACTATGATCCGAAACGTTGGTGAGCATTGAACGACTAACATATCGATGGCTTGGCGTGAAACGGTTGTAACTAAAATTGGTAATGTTTTAACAAGGTTAATCACCTCGCCATGAAGTTTTTATAAGCGTTAAATCATTTTTCTTGGTAAACAATGGAAATTTAGGTGCCATTGCTCGTTCTGAGCAATGGCACCTAAATTTGCATTGTTTATAAAAGGGTCCAAATTGCCCCTAAACCACGGTAGGCGTGAAACGGTTGTAACTAAAATTGGTAATTTTTTACCAAGGTTAATCACCTCGCCATAAAGTTTTTATCAGCGTTAAATCATTTTTCTTGGTAAACAATGGAAATTTAGGTGCCATTGCTCGTTCTGAGCAATGGCACCTAAATTTGCATTGTTTATAAAAGGGTCAAAATTGCCCCTACACCAGGGTTGGCGTGAAACGGTTGTAACTAAAATTGGTAATTGTTTACCAATGTTAATCACCTCGCCATAAAGTATTTATAAGCGTTAAATCATTTTTCTTGGTAAACAATGGACATTTAGGTGCCATTGCTCTTTCTGAGCAATGGCACCTAAATTTGCATTGTTTACAAAAGGGTCAAAATTGCCCCTAAACCAGGGTTGGCGTGAAACGGTTGTAACTAAAATTGGTAATTTTTTACCAAGGTTAATCACCTCGCCATAAAGTTTTTATAAGCGTTAAATCATTTTTCTTGGTAAACAATTGGAAATTTAGGTGCCATTGCTCGTTCTGAGCAATGGCACCTAAATTTGCATTGTTTACAAAAGGGTCAAAATTGCCCCTAAACCAGGGTTGGCGTGAAACGGTTGTAACTAAAATTGGTAATTTTTTACCAAGGTTAATCACCTCGCCATAAAGTTTTTATAAGCGTTTAATCATTTTTCTTGGTAAACAATTGGAAATTTAGGTGCCATTGCTCGTTCTGAGCAATGGCACCTAAATTTGCATTGTTTACAAAAGGGTCAAAATTGCCCCTAAACCAGGGTTGGCGTGAAACGGTTGTAACTAAAATTGGTAATTTTTTACCAAGGTTAATCACCTCGCCATAAAGTTTTTATAAGCGTTTAATCATTTTTCTTGGTAAACAATTGGAAATTTAGGTGCCATTGCTCGTTCTGAGCAATGGCACCTAAATTTGCATTGTTTACAAAAGGGTCAAAATTGCCCCTAAACCAGGGTTGGCGTGAAACGGTTGTAACTAAAATTGGTAATTTTTTACCAAGGTTAATCACCTCGCCATAAACAAATTATAAGCGTTAAATCATTTTTCTTGGGAAACAATGGTTAGGTGTCATTGCTCGTTCTGAGCAATGGCACCTAAATTTGCATTGTTTACAAAAGGGTCAAAATTGCCCCTAAACCAGGGTTTTTCAAAATAGGTTTAAGTTACAACTGTTTCACGCCAAGCCCTCGATATGCAAAGATAGGAAATGTTAATTGATCAACGGCTATACTCCCTGACTTTAACGAGCATGAATCGATCCCGGCACGTCAGATTTTACATTCGCCATGGTAGCCACTCTGTCACACGGATTTCTCAATACCTGGTTTAGTCAGATGCAATTCAAACATACATTGCCATATATAGGTCACAATACATGTACACCAATTAAAGTCCTTCTTTCCTTCAAAATGCTTTATACACGGCAGTAATGGCTGCCCTCCTTGGAGCTCAAGGTTGCGGAATTGATATTATACAACTGACTGACTGGCTGGTGTCAGTACAAATGTACCAGTTGTGCTGGAAACTTACACAGGAAACGCAGTGATGTAACTGAACAATTGTTGAAAGCGGCGTAAAACACCAATCAATCCTTCTTTGTTTCCATATAAACCAACCAGTTTCAACCCTTAATTGTCACAATCTTTAAGCGTTTTACATGTAGAACACCCAATATCGTTGAAAAGATGTTTACTGTCATTTTAAACGACGTCCGGCTGTATTCCTCCGTTCAACAGTAACATTGTTAATTCCGTTGTCAACATAATCGTTACCTTTCTGTGTGAACGGCGAGACATTTTAACCCTTTCCCTCAGATAGACGCTTTCTGACACCGCTGCAGTAGACGGCTTTTTGAAAACATAGTGACAAAAAAAGAAAGAAATTTGTCAAAACGAGCAACTTCTCCTTTTGCCACAATGTTTTCCACTTTTAGTCATAGGTTATCCATTCAATTATAGATATTTTCTATTTTTTGACAAGATATGTTCAAAGTCGTCTGCTGCAGAATTATCGAGGGAAAGGGTTTGACTGTCTGAAAATACGGATTTTCACACGGTAAATGCATGTTATAGACTGTTTTTAAGAATATTTTGACCTGCCAAAACAGTTCTCTCATCCGTCAAATGTAATTCTTTTTACATATGATAAAATATATAGATTTGAAAAATAATTATGATATTACATATTGGTTCAATATTCGTTCGATACCAAGTAATGATTTATTGTTTGGTGTTTTTCGTCGCGACATGTTTTCAGTTATATCATGGCGTTACCTGTACTACTGGTCCATTTAACCTGACACCGGCCAGTCAGTCGTAATGCTAACCCAGCGACCCTGAGCGCCAAGGAGGGCAGCCACTACTACCATTTTTATAGTATTTGGTATGACCCGGCCGGGAATCGAACATGCGACTTCCTGCAACCGAGGCGGACGACTACAACTACACCACATACGCAGGTTTTGGTATATCTCCAAAACCCATAATTGTACAACATAAACCATAAGCAAGTTGTTTTTATATGCTTTCACTTTTCCCAATGATTTCAAAACATAATCTTAAATTTTTATTTATTTCAAAGTCGATTATTCCATTACAACTTCTCGGAAAAGCTAAAACCTTGCATTATCTTAAATGATTATGTTTATTGGCTATAAGTAATATAATGATTACATAAAGATATGTTGTGTTCTTTAACTTGTACAATAAAAAAAAAATATATAACTATAAAATATTCTGACCATTTTCACATGATTTATATAAAGATAACGGAGGAATTTAATACAGAAGTCAACCAATTAATTTTGGCGGGAAAACACATAACAATGCCTTATTTGAGGAATATAGGATTTCACATTCCTGATTATACCGATAACCTCAAATGTTCATGTTAACCCATTACCGATATACTTGTTTTACTCTCTTATAACTCTCTTCTAAAGTGGCATTGTTCTTTTACGAGTTATATTTATATCCATTTTATGAGATTTACAAAGATTTGACGATCGTTAAATGGAATATATAGTATGATATACACAACCAATCTGCAGCAGTCCACTTTGAAAACATCAAGGCAATTGTATTGGTAAACTCGAAAATGAAAGTATAGTTATTGAATACAGTTGAATTTCTATTTTTGATACAATGTTTTCAAAAGTTGCCAGCTACACCTGCGTCACTGTGCGTCTGCATGGGGGATTGCAATGCAATATGAGCTGTTCCACGAGAAAACCAATAGTGAGTATGGAATCTGCGTAATGTATCGACCCAGATCAGCCTACGCAGTCCACGCTGGCTAATCAGGGCCAAAATATTCCGTGTCAGGGGGATAGAGTAATGATTCCTGAAACAGAAAATCAACAGGAAACGAAAATGTACGTCCGTGTTAGCCTGCGCGCCATGGTTAGGCTGATCCGGGTCGATAATTTACGCTGAATCCACAATGTTGGTTTTCTCGTAATTCGGCTCATATTTCTGTTTGAAAAAGTCCGATTTCTATATTCAGTGTCGAGTTTACAAAGCTCTCGGTTTATAACGACTAGTAGCAGAAGTTTATAATAGTTATAATTAGATTGGTGGACATTTCTCTTCTCATTTCGTTTTCACTTCTCATTTCGTTTTCTCTTCTCATTTTGTTTTCACTTCTCATTTCGTTTCGGTTAAGTTAAGATTTTGAATTATTTTGAAGTGTACTGTTACTTTTGTATGTCTTTCCTTTTCATTGTAATGTGTATATTTATATTCTCTTCATTAGTATGAATGAAATAAAGGATAAAACAAAATAGGTAAATAGTTATAACACATTCCAACATACAACATCATCACTGTAGATGACTTGAAAACACCTAGACAAAATATGGAAAAGCTCTCCCTTTCCCACATATAGACGCTTTCCAACGCCTCTGCAGCAGACTATTTTTTTTTAAATATTGTGACAATAAAAGAAATTGCTAAAAACGAGCAATTTCTGCCTTTGTCACAATATTTTCATCCTTTTTCGATATTTAAACTTTCATTTATAGAGATTTTTCGTATTTTGTCAAGATGATTTCAAAGTCCTCTGCTGCAGTTAAGTTTTATGTCGGAAAGGTATAATGATTAACTGCTCGTTATGAAGAAGTGCTCATTTTGTCACCATAGTTTTAAACAAATATATACTGCAGAGGCGTCGAAATGCGTCTGCATGTGGTAAAGGGTTAAACTTTTTATGCAGTTATTACATTTCCAACTTGAAGACCCCCATTGGCTGACCCTTTTTTATCACGGAGAAGCCGTTTCATCGAACAACTTTACTCCCTTTTCCACTCTGTGTTAGAAAGCGTGAATCTCAGAAAAAGGAGAACTAGCCTCGTGTAGAAGATCATTTGAGCACGTGTCAGGAGAAAACCAACATTGTGGACTCTGCGTAAAGTATCGACCCGAATCAGCCTAAGCATGCCGCCGCGCAGGCGAACCCGGACAGACACTTTTCGCCTCCTGTATATTTTCTGTTTCAGGAACCATTACTCGTAACCTCTATCCCCCTAAGACAAAATGTGTCGGCCCGGACTAGCCTGAGCGGATTGCGCAGGCTGTTCTTGGTCGATACATTACGCAAAGTCCATAATGTTGGTTTTCACGTGGAACGGCTCATTCATTGTGTTTAACCTTTTCCATGATATAGATGTAAAAACGCCTCTGGTGCAGACCTTTTTTGTTAAAACCTTGTAGGAAAACGATAAATAGCTCATTCTGTACAATTTCTACCCTTTCAGCAATATTTACTTCTCTTAATATGAGCGAGTTCTCCTTTTGACACAATGTTTTCAACAATATTCAATAATAATACTTTAATTTCAAGAAAATGTTTATATTTTTGCATAGATTATTTTAAAGTCGTCTGCTGAAGATTTAATGAATGAAGGAAACAGTTAAACTATGTTATTTTCATAAGTCTCACTTGTACTTTAAAATTAAAATAAACACAATTATTAAGAAGGAAGGTAATAGAGTATTTTGTTATGGTTCGTTGCCAGGGTTACCGTTGATACCTATTGTTAACAAAACAACAAAAAAGGACAATTCAAAAATCTTCATCTTTCCTTCAATGATTCTTATATGTCAAAGTAATTCAAGTATTGAAATAGAAATAACCCTTTACGGGTGTGACCTTTTCTGTGTCAAGAACTTGTAACGCTTTCCCACATACAACACATCTGCAGCAGACGACTTCGAAATCATATACATAAAAAGATTGATACTCTCTAAAAAATACAAGTATAACTATTGAAACAGATAGTTAGAACAGTGTGGCACAGGGAGAAACATCTCAACATGAGCAATTTTTTGTCGCAATGTTTTCAAATGTGGTCTGCTGCAGTTACACGTCCAACTGCGTCTGTAAGTAACACAGGATTAAACATAAATTATGGAATTGCAGTTCAAACATTTTTCCCCTATTCCAAATAAAGTATTTGCCATTTTAATAACATCTTACATATTTTACAGGCGATGGGTCTTTCCACATGCTTAATTAACCCTTTCCCACGTAAAGACGCATGTTGACGCATCTGCAGCCGATGACTTTTGAAAACATCGTGACAAAAGGAGAAATAGCTCAAAACGAGCAATTTCTCCTTTTACTACAATTTTTCAAACTTTTTCAGGCATTAAACCTTCAATTATAGAGGTTTTCCATGTTTTTAAGTAGACATTTTCAAAGTCGTCTGCTACAGATTTGCTGTATGAGGGAAAGGGTTAACGATACAACAACTGGTTTTGTGTCGCAGATCTGTGAGGTAGGGAGACACATTGGGATCGCTTCTCCGTCGTCTGTGCGCGGACCCGCATTTCTTTGATTGGTCGTGAATTTGTTTCTGTGTTGGTTAAAAATGCAACACGTATACCTATATATCAGGAGAATTTGAAAATACAAGTAGCATATTGATTGATTGATTTATTAATTAGGGTTTTACGCGGTTGTCAACAACTTTTCTGTCATAACATGGCGACCAGTTCACCTACTCATGCGTTTCCTGGTAATCCCACAGCAGTACACCACACAACATACTTTCCAAGCAACTGGCTGCTTTTCCACATATACTGTTTAACAGCCCATTGGTGAAAGACGAATGACACATGTCACACTGACTTTTGTCAAACGTCGGAAAGAATGTTGGCCGAGCTGGGATTCGAACTTACAATTCCTGGGTTGACAGCCCGCGTCGCTACCGACTGAGCTACCGGGGCTCGGCTGCAAGCAGCATAACTATTTCTGGGGAAATTATCTTTCTTGTTAGACAATTTACTTGATTATTTGCCAATGTATCAACTTTTGTTTGAAGATAACGTGTGACCTGCAATTGTTCATTGCACAAACCCATAACTCTAGCATGCTTATAATTGGAGTTACCCTCCCTTGTTTTCGTGTAAAACTGGTATGAAGTTAGACTTCAATCTCATTAAAAGTAGATACATTGACTTCGCTCTACGTATATTGGATTATGTCCAATTAAATCACATGACACAACCAACGCCCAAATGCTTCATACAATCGGAACACTCAACAATCACCGCTTCTCTTTCTCGTTTATTGGATTATGTCCAATGAAATAGCATGACACAACCAACTCCCATGATACATAAAATCGGAACACTCGACAATGACCGCTTCTCTTTCTCGTTGATTTGATTATGTCCAATGAAATAGCATGACACAACCAACGTCGATGCTACCAACCATTGGAACACTCGACAATCACCGCTTCTCTTTCTCGTTTATTGCATTATGTCCAATGAAATCGAATGACACAACCAACGCCCAAGCTACATACAATCGGAACACTCGACAATCACCGCTTCTCTTTCTCGTATATTGGATTATGTCCAATGAAATCGCATGACACAACCAACGCCCAAGCTACATCCAATCGGAACACTCGTCAATCACCGCTTCTCTTTCTCGTATATTGGATTATGTCCAATGAAATCGCATGACACAACCAACACCCAAGCTACAAACAATCGGAACACTCGATAATCACCGCTTCTCTTTCTCGTATATTGGACTAAGTCCAATGAAATCGCATGACACAACCAACGCCCAAGCTACAGCCAATCGGAACACTCCACAATCACCGCTTCTCTTTCTCGTATATTGGATTATGTCCAATGAAATCGAATGACAACAACCAATGCCAAAGCTACATTCAAACGGAACACTCGATAATCACCGCTTCTCTTTCTCGTTTTCTCATATCTCTTCAGCAGACATATGTTTCCACTGCCCTCAAACTGTTACTTTCTACTGCATAATTATTCTGTCATTTGCAGTGTTTTCCCAATGTTGTGCCAATCTATTTTAAAGACGTCTGATTGTGTTATAAAGGGTTGTCAGTGAATCTATAGTTCAAGAAGGCGAACACACATTAACAAGTGTGGACGCGGAAAAATAATTTTGAAAATACTAACAGAAAACTACAAATTGCTCATTGTGAACAAAGTCTCCTCTTGCAATAATGTTAACTACTCTGAAGATAAGCGAGTTGACCATTAGCCACAATATTTTTTCAACAATAGTAAATAACAATACCGTCATTTCTAGAAATGTTTCATTTTTGTAATCGTTTACTGAAGATGTGTTGAATGTTATTTTCATATGAGGTTCTGATCGAAATCGTGTCGTTCTAACAGTGTATAAGCTTCTTGGAAAAGGCTGTAGAGTCCTGTTACTTCAGTTGGTATCGACGAGTGTTATCAGTCAAGAGGTCGTAAGGTCAAACCCCGGCTCGGAAGTAGATTCATTTCAAACTATGACATAAGTCTGTAATCAGCTCGTCGTTTTCTAATTGTAATTACCAGAGACAGTGATTTAGAATTTCAGACAGGTCTAAAGTTTGGATTTTTTTTTATAAAACATCGAGTTGTATTTACTTATAATGTTTGCCTTTCTAGTTTCAACATACCATAACTCACAGCATTTAAGTTGAAATAATTCCGAAAAACAACAGATCATCGTTGGGTTCTAACTCGGGACATCTGGTTCGACAATTCGGTACTCTCCCACTGCACAATTTTCTTCTCTGTATTTATGTAGCAATGCGGTTTCCTCGGATTAAACACCACATTTCACTCAGTATTGGGAAAATGATTACATAACACAGAAGTGAATTGAAAACCGGCATTTTATTTTTTAATGCCTGAAAAATAAAACGTTATATCATTTTTAACATATCTGGGCAGGACAATTTTATAAATCGCTAGACGAGGATTATACATAATACGTTTTCCCAAAACTTCAACCCGATACATAAATAATAATTGTTCGTTTTAATTTCCATTGTACGTATCCTAGTTTTCCTTTATCATTTCACGCAGTAAAATTAACATATGCCATTTAGCTGCGTTTTTAAAGGACCTGATTATCCAGGATTTACAAAATGATTTCCAAGCATTTTGTAATTCATTTTCCTGTAAATATATCCACCCAAGCAGGTTATACCCTGTCTCTTTGTGCTTAGAATCATGGTCTGAGGCTAGAACGAGTACAAGTTTCAGCCGAGCTGTTGCTTTTTCTGTGAGTTTTTCTGTTTTATAAAAATGTAAATACTGTATAAAATACAAATATATTTGTGAATCTACCGTAATCCAGTTTAACCAGTAGTCATTGTCTTGTATAAATCCCTGTCCAGGATGTGTGTACACAGTACGGAACAACTCGTAATGAAGAGCTGCATGTACAAGACTGACTTGAGATGAATGAAATACCATACAGCCTGTGGTACAGTGTCGTATGAAGTCTTTGCTTGACATGTCAGTAAATCTTAATTCAGCCAGACCGGGAGTAGTATCAAGGCCATGTTCGTAACAGTAACACACAGATATTATATGTGGTTTTAAATCTTTTTCGCATGACGCAAGAATACGTTCACACTCCTCTTGACGCTGTTCAGACTGAATATATAAAGATGCTAAAGATAACTTAGACGAGATGAGGTCACAGTCACTAGTTTCTGGTAATACATTTTGAATTGATTTACTTAGCAGACGGGACATGTTTCCTAGTGACAAGATATTGGCAAATATACACTGTTGATATTGTAATAGTATATGTGGAATTAAAGAGTCAAGTACCATTCTTACATCCCGCGTAGTGTGTTCTGTTACATGGTCCGTTTTTTGAAGACATAGGAGAGCTTCATTAATCATATTCAGATAACCTTTATTTATGGTACACGACACATTGATGCGTTCTAGAATATTGTTCCTGAACCCGTAGACAGATGCTGCAATATTAATATATAAGCTGGGTAATTGGGGTTCAAGGATGGTGCTTGAAATTGCCTGACTACATACCAGTTTAGAACAACGCATTTTGGATTTTTGTTTAAGGAATTCACCTACATTATCACATGTAATTGAATATAGAAAGTTGACACCACTGTCTATAATAGCGTTTAAAATATACTCTGTATTTGTCAGAGTCATTGGGCTCAGCTTATCGAACAAATTATCATCTGGAATGAAATAATTGGGACAATTTCTTTCCTTCACCCAAATAAGTAGACGAACAAGACACCTCCGTACACATAGGATAAGGTTACCATACTTCCAAATATGTCTGTGTGAATTTTCAATTGTATAGAACAGACTTCTTTTACAATGGTATGATGAGATGGATTTACCAACCTTTGATTCTATAATATCTTTCTTTATCATCTTGAGGAGAATGTAACACTTGTGTTGCGTTTCGTTTAGACTTAACATGAGGTCACGTTCTTGAAGTGAGAAGGAAAATTTCCATTCAATAGATTTCTGGGCACTTTGAGGATGTCCAACACCAACAAGGAAACAACCATATGAACCCATTACGTTAAGTTGTGTATCTGATGGCCAACCGTATTTACGTGTCCTGTGCATCCAGGAATTGACTGACCTCGGTATATCTCGACACCTATATGCATATACTAAATCCATTGGACAAATACCGTTTCTAGCCGGCATCGTCTCCGCTGGACCGTGCCTAAAAGTGTTTGGTCGAAGATTACACATGACATGTTTAGCACATACTCTACCTTTCCGGTCAAATTCAAATCGACCACTGTCTGATATATACCATGTTTCATTTGTATGCGGACATCTGTCTTCCACATGCTGTAGATAAACATATCCGGGTTTGTTGTTTTCATCAGTTACAATAAGAAAAGAAAATCCCTGACGTTCAGACTCTAAACTATCTACAACAGGAAAGTCTTCGTAACAAATTATTACATCAAGATCAGATTCCAAACCGGTCGTAGTTGTCCCTTCGCATCTACTTCCAACTTGATAGGTTGATATTTTGCTTACA
This sequence comes from Serripes groenlandicus, assembly GCA_031761405.1. Taxonomy (NCBI): domain Eukaryota; kingdom Metazoa; phylum Mollusca; class Bivalvia; order Cardiida; family Cardiidae; genus Serripes; species Serripes groenlandicus. The sequence goes on along the minus strand of JASEVX010000013.1, from coordinate 56,218,837 downwards.
GGGTTTGGATAAAGATTACTAAGAAATCTGATTGGTATGTTATTGAACATAGCACTCTCCCAATACTTCTTTCGCGTGTACTCAGATGCGCCTATAACATCAAGTTCTTCATGCAAACGCTTAGACAATTCTTTGTCGGTTTTGTCCATTCCTCGATTATCTGAAATAAATATCACTTTCAATAACTGAAAATGGGATATTAAATTGATCTACAGTGGAACTTAAAATTAAGTTACAGTGAAATAATAGTTCTGAAATCAATTTAAGTAGCAGACCAGCTAAGAATCATGCACAATTATAAAAAAAAGTGATTCATGGTATATCATATATATTGTTAATATTGTCTATGTGGAGTTGTATGGTGAAGTTGTTGAGTGATTTAGTATTGATTCATCACATCCTATAATCTCATCTTCATGATATTGCTTTGAAATAATATGTGAGAATTTCTCATACATTCCTATGTAAAATACTCCCACTTCAATTCCAATATCCTCCGATGAGCAAGCGCCTTAGACAAAAAGAAATATATCAAGATAAAGAGGACCATAAACACAATGAAATATCAAACCTAAAATATCGAGCCTAGTACAGGTTTTGAGTAAATTTTGTTTTGTATTGGATATTGAGCCATACTATTAAGAAAGATAACTCTTACTCGCTTCGCAACAGTTTCCATATGACAAAACACATTAATATTTCTGATTTTAATGGAAAATTGACTATATCTGCGTCATTTCCATTCTTTAAAAATATAAACTGATTGGTTTTAATTCAATAAAATATAATAGATAACAATATAAATAAATATTTATTTATATGTTATTCACCTCTATACTGAAATGAATATAAAATGTTTACATCTCACTACTTCCTGTTAACCAAGATTTTCTTATATGCTGGCTTGGATTTGACTTTTCATTAGTTTGATATCGTACATGTCATATTAACCCATTCCATAGACAGTTAAGCAAGGATAGGAAGGTATGTATAATAAAAAAGTGTACATAGACTAAAGGCAGGTCCGTAAAAGTGATAATTATGTCAGATGTGGAAAGTCGTATTCCTTGCAGTTTTATTATAATCATTCCGATTCCTGGGGCTTACAACAGAGAACCACCGAGAGAAAATTAAACATGTCGAAAATGCGGAAATTAAAAAACAACATAACAACTTATGAGGCATATCATTGTGTGGGACTTTTTTCATGTTACTTTCTATTTGTCTACATGCAAATCTCGAGGTATATTTCAAGGAAGGGAAGTTGACCTCGTTTTGTTTTCATCCTCTACACACTGAAAAATGGAAAACACTCAGAGGAATAAGTTACCAGCCAAAAGATACTGGAAGATCATGAAGTTTCTGTTAGCATAAGTAATTTCTGTTTTGATAAATATATATTATTTACTTTCCCACACATCCATGCATTTTGACACCTCTTTAGCAGACAACTATTGTAAATATTGCCGCAAAGTGAGAATAAAATTCACAACATAATGCCTTGTAGCAATGTGTTAACCATTATTTAATAATTCTATTTTACTTACAGAGATTTTTCGTATTCTTGTCAGGATCTTTTACAAGTGGTCTGCAGCAGATTTGTTGTATACAGGAATATGTTAAGTTACTGTTCATTTAGATGTATTTTGTGTATTTTTCCTATAGTTATGTTTTTAAAGCAGACTCCATCAGTTCAATAATAAAATATGTATTTGTTTGAACTGAGTCTATATGGTAACCAGGTCTTATAATATTTGTTGCTTGTTTTGAAAATAGTTCAGTCTTTTAATAGTTTTATCACAACTCATTTCTCTTCCGTGAGTTAATGTTTATACTTCCTGGAAGAATAAAATAGTTGCAAGTGAACAAACTCAAGAGTACCTAAATTTAGACTTTAATCATTATTATGCTTTTAAAATAAGCAACATATAGCTTAGTTCTCATATGATTTCAATGTTAGGCTAGCATAATTTCCGTATCATTATATGTATGAATAACTTCTTCAACAATTCATCTTGTAAACCTTGATTTAGTGTATACAATTTATAATACCTCATGCAGCAGAAAACCTTTGAAATGAATACACATGTGTATTGTTGACTTCTATCCGAACAGTACTAATGGATCCTATGTAGATATTACTTATTACATAATAAATACATATTCAGATGTTTTCAAAGCAAATTACTCTTACTGTCACTATCAAATTTAATATGCTATACATTACACAAATATATATCAAACATAATAATAAATGTGTGTCTAGCTATCCATTTTCATTTGTTTGTATTTATTTCAGATTAACTATGTGAAGTGCCTTATTGGAAAACATTAACAGGACAGTTACTCTGCACTATTAATGGAAAACTATGAGAGCCTTATACTTTCTCAAGTGACCGATTCATAACAAAGCAATCTAACTTTCATGTTAGGCAATTGCACTTGAATTATGACATACATAAAAACGTCATTATGGGAAAGTGAAAATGTTCATCCTTGGGGAGAATTTTAACCTAGAATTAAAGTAGAATAAAACATCAACATTTCTTATGCCAGCAGTATCAACATTAATTTTAAAAAAGGTATTAACCCTTTCCAACATACTTACATCTCTGCAGCAAATGAGTTTTAAAAACATTGTAGCAAAAGGATAAACAATCCTCATATTGAGCAATCTCTTCTTTTACCACAATGGTTTTTGTTTTATTTCTTTTAAATAAAAAAAAATCCATAATTTTGCAAAGAATCTACTGCTAAAATAGTCACATACATCATTTATATGATGCCAGTCAAACTCTGAAAGCAATATCATAGATACTGGTAGTGGTTACATTACTGTTTTATCTATGGCATTATTGATTTATATATATTTATTTAAAACGGTAATGTAATGGCTAACAGGTCAAATTGTAGCTATACCTGTTCTGTTTTGTAAGAGAGAAGTAAGTGTATAGCACTAGCAAATTTGTAAAAGGAGCTACACAATTGTCATCTTATTCTTACACTGACATTAAATATAGACTAATATAATAACATTTTAATCTGATCCTTGTTTTCTGTCAAAATTGCAGTTAGTGTCAGTACATTTAGTAGTAATTTTACAAAGAAACTATTGATTGCATTTAATAGAAGTTATATCAAAACTTAAAAGAAGATATCTTTACAGGTACAAAATTTAAAAGAGAAAATGTTTTGTTAGAAAATGAGAAGTTGTACATGAAGAGCTTTAACTTTTGACATAATAGTTGAAGGTTCCCTGCTGCATGGTTAGTGTCCCTGTAAATTCCAATGTGTACATACACATGCTCACTTTATCATACGTGTCTAAGTATGTTTACCTAGATATGTATTCATCATGCAACAGTAGAATTTACATGGATGATATCATTCTCTCCCAAATTTTTCAATTGTTATACATGGTAGAGGGAAGAGCACTTTGAAACTTTATACAAAACTGTACAGTTGATTATTATTATAAACATTTTGCTTCAATTTTAGGAATTATACTTACTATTTGAATTAACTGATTATCAACATAGAACATTTAGACTATTTAATCCTATTTCCATTGATTGATTGAATGGAGTTTAACGCCGTTTTCAACAATTTCTCAGTTATATCACGGCGGCCAGTTCACCTACTCATGCATTTCCTGGTTTTCTCACACCAGTACTCCACACAACAATCTTCCCAAGCAACTGGCTGCTTTTCCACATAGACTTAGCACATTGGTGGAAGACGAATGACGCATGTCGCATTGACTTTTGTCAATCGTCGGAAAGAAAGTTGGCCGAACTCACAACCCCTGGATTGACAGCCCACGTCGCTACCGACTGAGCTACCGGGGATCGGCTCAGCCTATTTCCACATTTAACCAATATCCAAAAGACAACTTGGTCAACATATTGGCAAAGATTTGGAAAATCTCTATAAATTAATATCGAACTTGGGAATCAATTTGAAAAACCTTGTTCCAAAATAATTAGAAATGGCTCATTAAGAGCAATGTCTATTTTGCTGCAATGTTTTAATAACCCTTTCCCATATGCAGCATATCTGCAGCCGACGAATTTGAAACATCTTTGCAAAACATGGAAAATCTTTTTAAATAAAGAAATAATTACTGAAAAAAAATTAAAATATTTTGACAAAAGGAAAAATTTATTGTTTTGAGCAATTTCTCATTTTGTCACAGTGTTTGCATAAGTTGTATGATGCACAAGCATCAGAAAGCGCCTCTATGTGGAAAAGGGTTAACAGATTTAACGCATATGGATATGCTTGTTTCAAACAGGTTAATTAGCATAAATCTTAAAAATATAAGGAAAATTGTGACAAAATATAACTTAAAATTTGGAAAAATAGAAAGCATTATTGGAAGCAATTCCTTTTATACAACTATGATTTCAGACGTTTAACTATTTAATTCAATTTAATTTGTACCAGAACATGTTATATTTATTGAAAAGTTTGTGAGATAAAGATATTATTAACTTATGTAAATATGTTAAAGGTAACATTGCAAAAGCTAAAGTCAACATCATTGGTACGGTTCTCTGAAAAGGCATGACATTTGTGAGGCTCAGAATTTTGAGGCTGCATGAAGGATTTTTTTTATTGCATTCAAACAGCCAAAATATAAAATCGCATTCGAAACAAGAGGGCCCCAAATCAATCACCTGAGTAATAGTATAGTAAGTATAGTAGAAAATGCTGCTGATTATAAAGGTGAACATTTTATCAAATTGGGGCAGAACTGTAAATGAAACAGCTTTTCAGTAAAAGACATTTGTAATAATGCATTACATCTTTGAACAATTTGAAGAGAACCACTACAGGAACATTCCCTTGAATGTTCATTGGTCTAGGAGATGTCGGTTGAATGTTCCCTTTACCCATTTTATGATTCCGCCTTGCAGCTATCTTTATTAATTAATCAATTCGGCTTGAACAAAGTATGAACAGAGTTACTATAGGAATATTTCTGCAAATTCTATTTTGAAATCAGACGAGAAATTAAAAAAGAATGAAATTTTAAAGTGTTGTCCTTTTGCCCCCTTTTCTGATTCAGTCTGTGTGCCATGTTTTTTAACCAATCAGCAAGGCTAGAAGAATCTTTCTAGAGTTTGGGCATTTTGCCTCCTTTCTGATGCCGAAACAACAACAGTTCTGTAAACAATTCATATCTTCGAACAATTTTGAAAGAGGACCCCCAAAGTAACATTCCTATAAGGTTGGCTGAAATTGGTCCAATTGATAATGAGAATATTTCATTTGAAGCCAACTGCTAGTTGTTATACTTTTTCTGATGCCACCTGTATGCGATGTCTTTAAACCAACATAATTGCTTGGAAACCTTATGTAGAACGTTACCCTAGGAATATTTCTACATATTTATCTTATTTTATAAGACTGGAATTCACAAATATTAATGTTATTTTGCACTTTTTCTGATGGCACTTGGCTTCCTTTTTATTCAACCAATTGATATGGCTTGAACAGTTTTATAGAAGGTCACTCAAGGAACATTTCTATTAAATTATATTGGATTCTGACTAGCGGATTCAGAAGTTGATTATTTAATGTATTGCCAATTTATCCCCATTTCTGATGCCGCAGAAACCAAATTTCTCAATTTAATTTGAATCCTGGAACGCCTTTGAAAGAAGATTGCCTAAGAATCATTCTGGTAACATTTGGTTGAAAAGTGTCCAATGGTTTAGGAGGAAATGCTGTTTAACGCTGAAGGTTAGCAATGAAGGACGACGGAAGAGAGTGATCGGAACAGACCACATTGAGCCTTCCTCCCATGTTATCGAAAAGGAAGCCTGTCAGATGGTATTGATTGGTTGTGAATTGTGTTTAATCACTTTAAATTGATGGGTCATTGATTTAATTGACTGGTACCATGTCGTTATCATATGTAGATATTTAGAATGGCAACGGGACACCAGTCTATGATAACTTATAAAGACATGTGTATAAATCGAAAATTTATTAATAGACGGGTTATGTCCTTAAGTGTTCGACGGTCGATGTATATAGATTGACACAGTACTATCTTGGATTGGTATCAATAAGTAGACATGGTGTGTTCATAATTGTTCGTTGGTTGATGTAGGTAGAGAGGGTCCTTTCGTTAGTGTTCTTGTGTCGATGTATATAGGTAGAGACGGTACGTTTGTAAGTGTTTGTGGATTGGTGTATATAGGGAGACATGATACGTTGGTAAATGTTACTGGGTTGGTGTATACAAAGAAACTGAGTTATATTTACTTTTGGGAACTCATATTTTCACCCGATAACACCTATTCTCGTGACATATATTTATTAGCATCGGAATACACGTAATTAATCTCTATATGCTAACCCAAAATGTTAAGTAGTTTGTCCGAACCCATAGTAATAAATAATTATGTTGCTAATACATTTTGAAAATGTTTATTTAAGCGTGTTTTTGAATAATTCTCTTAATGATTTTGATATAAATAAACGATGTGTTGTGTTATCTTAAGAATTTGTCATTGTCTTATCACTCTCATAAGTATTGAGCTTTCATACGAATTTCCCATTGAAATGCCCAATAACGCTTAAAAAGCATATACTTAATCACAAGTTTTATATTTAGACTAGTACCCTTCTTCAACAGAAGTAATGGAAAGAGTAAGTTGTGTAAATGTTTAAACGCCATTTGGATATTTAAGAGCATTACATATATTGGTTTTGAATGGAGTTTAGAAAATTTCATCTAATTGGACGTCGATGACTTGGACTGATCTCATATCGTAACCAGTCATAGAGTATCGATAGGACACCATTATAATACTTTTCAAAACACGAGTATAACTCAAAACCGTATAGGTAGACACGGTACAATTGTGTTTGTGTGTTGGTGTACTTGAAAACCAAAATGTCCCAAACATGCGTTAAAACCTGAGTTAGACGACTTTTTTTACTTTTGACACATAATCATCAACTGATTGCAAATTTTTACTTTTATTAGTAGATATTGATCATAGTTTGTATATATGAGATTTCTTTCATTTTTTATTCGTCTGCAGTATATTTGTAGTATGTGAGAAAGGTTTATATGGTTAAATTTGCCTCATTAATAATTCTATCCTGTGCTGTTTGAATAAAATGGGAAATATTTTAATATTTGTTTTTGTTTTATGTATGCTCAATGTGTTGATATGTGATTGTACCGTAACTTAATTGTATTTTCTTTTCTTTGAATAACAATTAACAATCCGGTATATTTAAAAAAAAAATTAAATCTGGTTTATATCCACTATCAAGTCATATAAACTTAAACAAATGTACTTGGAATATAACCTTAATAGTAATTAATTTGTGTTGCGCTTGAGTTACCAGGTTCGTATGTGAGTGCGTGTGTAAACGAGTGATAGTGTAAAAGAGGGAATGTGCCATGTGCATGAACTCTATTTCCATAGTACTCTTATTGTATGGCGAACACCTATGTCAAGATTTAGTAAATATCTGTCTATCGTGTTTGTAGTAATGAAACTTACAAAACTGTCAATACTCATTAGATATACAATAAACGTACAGTACATAATGGCTCGTAAAGGACTTGCAAAACTGACGTTTGTATGATAAAATACCACATTTATTCAACCATGTCAGGATTGCTCATGTTTATATTTGTATTTTTATCTTGAGAGCTTTTAGAATGATGCGAATACAATATAATTCAAATTGACTTTGACTTAAAACCTCTGAGTGTCGGTTTTTATTTTCGCATAAATCACCGCCATTTGTATGATACTTCATTTGACATAAAGTACACTTGAACATTGCGTTATCTTTGTATCAAATGTGCCATATCATCTCCACATGATATACAATTTAAAGCAGACTTGGCTCGACTGTATTGCAAAAAGGGAATTTAAATTTGAATTCAATTTAATTTCAAATGCGAACAAATGTATACAACGGGCAACATTCGAATCAGTATGTAAATGTGCCAAAAGAAGAATCCGAGTTAATAAGTCTAAAACAAAAAGTCAGTCATGTACAATGTTCAAGTGCGTATTTAAGCATGACTCCTGTATATCGTGCAAAACGTTTAGGGCCTAAATGTAGTTTGATTTACACCACTGTTCGAGGTATAAATTAGAGGCTTTAAAAGTACTGCGATTAAGTTTACATCACGTTTAATTAACCATATTAGGTTGAAAGTAAAATTAAAGTTAGAGTTTCTGTAAAACAATAGATTGTTTCAACACCGAGCTTGAATTTTGTGAAAAAAACGTCGAGTATTAGTTACAAACTAGAGTTTTTGACATCCATAGTCATAGCGGCAGCAATATTTGTCTCACGAAGCCCTCACCTGTACCAAACAAAAGCTAGACAGATTGGACTACATAAACATGTAAAAATAAAATTTGAAAATATTGCCACTATCACCTGTTTTCTCGAGTGGTCCATAAACATTGTAATTAATGTAAATTAAGCCAGAGACATTTACACAATCATAGTTATTTGTGTTTTGGGTAAACTAAAAAACTGACCCAAATAGGCATTGTTTTTAGCAAGGTGCTCGTTAGAGCCAACTGCTATACTAGGCGAAATCAGAAGACACTCAAAGTTTAGAGACTGAAATCTAGACTAGTGTTTTTACAATATCGGCATTGAATAACTCTACATCTGTCTTGTTATATCAGGTCTCCGTTTTGGAACACCAATTCGAATTCAGAGAGATGGCTTGGTAGTTGCAGATCGAATATAATGTCAATGAAAGTGTATGACCTGTGGAATATATTTTAAAAATGAATAGACTGTTACTAGCATATACCCATGTTGTACCTTTCGAACCGCCAAATAGTTAGTGTCTTACAATCAAAATGCGGTAACTTGTTTGCATATCAGCCGGAAACTGGATTTGGTTTGACATCACTAACCCAAAAGAAAGAACTCGAAAGAAATGTTATGTTCAAATTTATGAATTACATGATTACAAAATAAAATGTATTTCTTCGCTCTCAACATGATTTGATCACGCGCGACATGCATGGACAAATTAAAGCAGTATGTGCAAACTTTCTTCATGTGTCATTCACACACCGAACAAATTAAAGCAGTATGTGCATACTTCTCGCAGGTGTAAATATTTTAGGATGCCGCCGCAATAAAATAACATAAAAGTAAAATCATCAAATACAACACATTTATTCCCAGACAAAAAATAATAACGACACACATCATAAACACTATTTATTGTGGAGTTAATTTGGACGCAAGTGGTATTCAGCCATCATGGAGGACGGCACAGTGATCATTAGACTGTTATGCAGTTGCACGCACCAAATATGTATGACTAGTAGTTTTATATGAAAGCATGACCTTTTCCGCTTTCTGTTCTGGGCATCCCTCTCCCCTATAGATAATTTATCAATGGTGCGTGCCATAGACAAAGCCATGAATTAAACTTAGGATTGTTGGAATCCTGTGAGAAGCCGCCTTGCAAGGTTTCACATCCTTGAGACATGCCATGCATAATAGCCCCTCACAGTTCCCAGCTCCTCGTCCGTGACACCCGAGGCCCCGTTCCTGACTGATGCCGACAGAGTCCAAGCCTCGAGGTCGACGTTGGAGGTATATATTCAGCCATCATGGAGGACGGCACAGTGATCATTAGACTGTTATGCAGTTGCACGCACCAAATATGTATGACTAGTAGTTTTATATGAAAGCATGACCTTTTCCGCTTTCTGTTCTGGGCATCCCTCTCCCCTATAGATAATTTATCAATGGTGCGTGCCATAGACAAAGCCATGAATTAAACTTAGGATTGTTGGAATCCTGTGAGAAGCCGCCTTGCAAGGTTCCACATCCTTGAGACATGCCATGCATAATAGCCCCTCACAGTTCCCAGCTCCTCGTCCGTGACACCCGAGGCCCCGTTCCTGACTGATGCCGGAAGAGTCCAAGCCTCGAGGTCGACATTGGAGGTATAAATAACAATGAATTCTGACTATTAGGTATGCTAGATCACTATGCCGCCCACTCACTGGCCGCTAGAATCCCAATACCACAAGCGAAGAATGTTGTTGCCCCCCTACAGTAATGGAGGCAATCTAGAAATGCTGTGCTAAAAGTTTTAACGAAATGTTTAGAAACACATCCTGTAAAGTGTATGGCATGACCTATTATCACAGCAGGTCTCATAAAACAAAAGTAAGCACTTTGACATGTCCTTATATCATCTTATATCAAGGTTATCGTTATTATCGGTATTTTCGTAATACGATTTGCTACTAACGATTGTGCTGAAAAAACTCTAGATTGTTTGTTGATATTTAGGGTTAAGTAAGCAAAAATATAAACGAAACGAAATTAATTTAAGCCAATCAAATCATTGAACGGATTTTTATCGAAAAAACAGCGTTCAGAGTGAGCGTAAAAAAACGCAAAATCTGAACGGAACGGAAAACAGCAATCACAATGTTATGAATGAGTGAATGCTTTGAGAGCGGATTGGAACGTTAGCGGAGCGGAACGGAACGGAACGGAGCGGAGCGTGAACGGTAAATTTGTCAAGTTCAAGATGTTCTTAACTGTAGGCAGTGTTCTTTTGATTTTGATATAGCATTCATTGTGATTATGCATCAATGAGTGTTTAACATATGCAACGACCTCTTTGAAATACCGCCAGTCAAATAAAAGTGTTTGCGATATACTCCCATTATGTGTATACAATAGTGTGCATTCAACTCAAATAGTATTCAGTTAATGGACATAACAAGGTATTCTTGTGAAGTCCTAATGTATTCAGTGATCTTCAGTAAGCCCCATGCTGGCAGCACTGTGAGTGCTTTTATTTATTTCCACAATGGTGTTAGTTCTGTCGTATTTAATACTATCATTCATTCCTTACCAGTTACTTTCAGAAACTTCTCTTAATTTCCCGTAAATATATGACCATGGACCGATTGCGACATCTCGTAAAAGGCTTTCTCTCCTGAATGCCAGGACGAACATTTTTTTTACATTTTACAAAAGTGATTTGTCAGATACAAGTATTTTCAGTTTGATAAATGAAGAAGTTCAATGTATTATGACCCGTTGGCTTACCTTGAGGGTAAAGACCCCAACAGTTTTTGAAAATTGTTAAGCAAAACACTGAAAACTGTATACATTTAACAGATAGCATGATTCAAGGAACCTAAATAATTTCAATATGTTTATACATTGCAGATGACCTGGACACCTACCAAATACAGAACTTGTTCCAATCAAAAAAATTCTGAACATATTATCAATTCGCTGTTTTCTAAGTACGTGTACGGAGTTCAGAACGGGTTAATGTGTCGAGTTGAAACCGAAAAGATCGAGTTTGACATCTATTTAATGATTGGTGCGGTCTATGCTTAAACTCTATAACAACATAAGTATATACACTTTATGCTGACAATTTATGTCATGTACTAATTTTGGTACATGTAATATGATATAAAAAAAGGGTTGATAGGTGCAGGTCACTGTTCCCATAATGTAATAATGGTTAGAACAAATAGGTGTAATAGCGGTTAGAATAAATAGATGTGCTGGTATGCACATACTATACATTTAGAGAGATACCCATTAGGCAACGAATCTATGTGAGGGAGTAGTGTCTGATATTGTTATAAAGAAAAGGAGAAAGATAATTATATTACTACCTCTTTATATGTGAAGGCTTAAACATATTGTTGAGTTAACAATCTGAAAACCAGGGAAGTAAAAATGAGGTACGCCATCTCCATTTTTGTTTGTGTGGTTTTGCTGAAGGAAGAATTGATAAATTTTACTCTGTTTTCCACAGTTTCTCAGTCATATAACTTCATCCATTTCCTGGCTTTATCGCACTTGTACTTCAACCAATATATATCTAAGGCAACATTGGCAACTTACCATATATACGCCTAAGCAGCGAAGCATTTTGCCACAATGTTTTTAACTTTATTTAATAAAAACAAAAAAATTGTATAGGCCAAAAAGGGCCATAACTTGCATAAGATGGAGGATAGAGTTATTTAACTTAGAAATCAACATAAGTGTGATAGTTGAGAAGGATTGTATAAAGTTTCAAAGCAATGCATCAAGTAAATATTAGGTTATCGACTCTTAATGTATTTGCATGCAAAACTTTAACCTAATTTCTAGGAAAAAGGGGCCATAATTTGCATAACATACTGGGTAGAGTCAGCCTACTTGATTGTTTACATAGTTTTGATGGTTGGAAACTGTTGTATACAGTTTCAATGCAATGAATCAAGTAGTTACTAAGATATTGTCTCTTAATGTAGTTGCACACACAACTTTCACCAGAATTGTTAAGCAAAAATTACCATAATTTGCATTAAATGAAGGACAGATTTATCCAACTTAATTATTTCTATAGGTGTGGTAGTTGAAAAGCAGTGTAGCAATTTTCAATGTAATGCATCAAGTAAATACTGAGATATGGACTCTTAATTTAAGTTGAACACAACATTTTAACCAGACTTTCTAAGTGAAAAAAGGGCCATAACTTGCATAAAATGCAGGATAGAATTATCTAACTTAATAATCTACATCTGTTTATGCAATACATGTAGCATTTGAGTACTTGCATGCACATCCTTAACCAAGGCCAACGCCAGGGTGAGTAGTATAGCTCTCATATTTTTCGAATGGTCGAGCTAAACATGGCAAGTCCAACGATATATGCCATGGAAACCATTTGAATTATTCTGGTATTTATGATATTATTTACATATGCACTTCTTATATCTTTCAGTAGTATCGGTAATAGTCCTTGTAGAACATTTTACAAATTAATTGAGTATAAGGCTTCGCCGGTATAACTATATGGTTCCGAGAATTTAGGGACTACAAACATAATCCGTCAAATTAAAAGTGTTCACATTCTAGCTGCTTAACGATTTTTAAATGTTGCACTTGAGTGTGTAATGATGCAGCTTAAGTCGATATTGGTAGACTACCAATGTATAATATGCTGTCAAACGTTGCATGTCACAGTGGATACTTTTGTTGAGTATGCACAAACACATATAAACGATTATGTTTTGAACTGCTGATGTTTTAAGAAAGCATCAAACACACAACTTTGGTAACACTTATTAGGAATAACTTATATTTAAGTGGGTTTGGTTATGTATGGGGCAAGCAACTTGTTGATGAATAAAAAAAAAATTAGAATAAAATGTAAAACGGTTTACTGATAGGTATAAATATATCTGGGTATCCTAATCGCTCATGTGCAGCGTCTTTCTCTAGTTCGTGCACTTGTTAATGATTGAAGACTTTTCGAAGATAATACCGTACAAGTTAATAATTTTTAATCTTATGTAGAAGAAGAATAGAGAAGTAGCAAATAACATCTTTATCAATATACATCACATATAAGTAGTGCAGACGACTTGGAAGACACCAGGGAAAAATATAAAAAAAGCTAAACATTAAAGCATATCTTAAATAGATTTGACAAATGTTGTGGCTAATGGAGACATTGTTTCCAACGACAAATTTTCCATTATTAAAATTGTTTTCAAAGATCGTCTTCAGAACATGCAACAAAATTAGTAAGCGGGAAAGAGTTCGGAAAGCCAACGTGAAAATATCCGTTATATAATATCTAGAAGAAAGGAAATTAAAGTGGACATTTTCTACGTTCACAATATGCATAAGCAGGGACGTAGATAAGAGGGAAAAGTAACTAAATTGTATACTAAAATATCACCCGTCCCAACGTTTGTAGCAAGTAAAACTAAACAGTTATTGAAGATATTTTCTGGAAGTTAAACATTCTTCTATTGCAATTTTTGAATACATGACACATCTTGATAATCTATTATCCCTATAAATAATGTCAGTCTGTGATGCCCCAGTCAGACACACACATTACGGATAGGGCGGATAGTTGCGTATAAAATCCGCAGTCTTCCACAGAAATTGTGGGCGTGGCCTATTTTGCGTGATGAATTTACGGATACAGTTACCTATAGATACGGATAGATACGGATGGTTGGGAATGTCAGCAAAGTCAGCGGTTTGATACTTTCTCAGTGAATTGACACGATGTGGATAGATACGGATAGATACGGATTACAAATGTCACCTTCACATACACGGATTTTTCTTACGGATGCTTGCGATTGACTACGAGTTGGCGATCCGTAAGGACTCGTAAGAAAATCCGTGCATGTGAAGGGGGTATTACATTCCATTATCTTCTGCTACCTGTAGATGCGGATAGATGCGGTTAGATACCGTCATATATGGACTGTTGCGCATGCCTTGCGGAAAGAAGGGGTCACATACACAATCGCCATTTGCATTTTAAACAAACATGGAATATCATGTCTGCAAAGAAGCAGCAGAAGAAGAGGCAGCTTGCAAAGAAGGGACACACTCCACCTCAAACATATCACCAGGATGATAGTGATGAAGACACTTTGATGGTGCTGGAAGTGTCGTATCAATCACCCCAGGCATCACCAGCAAGAGGCAGGGGACATGGCAGTGGCAGCAGGCTTGGGACAAGAGAGGCCTCGCGCTACAAGAAGAGGCAGCGTCAGTGTAAGTTTCTAATATTAAAATATAAAATGTCATATATGTGTATGTACATACTGTTTTTGTAATATAATGTGTTCATTACTAAAATGTATTAAGAAGAAGTTTGAATGTTTGTATAATTGTTGTATATTTAGCTAGTTATAAAGTTTGGTGTCTCTTTCTTATATTTGCAGACACTGAGACTGATGAGATTGTAGAGCAGGAGCCTGTCCAAGAGCCGGGGATGCAGTTGTGCTGCTCGTTCTCACGATCGCCATCTGCACCATCATATGTGAAGGCCGTTCTCAGCATATTGTAGAGTGTCACACACGCCAGCACCATGGTCTTCACGTTCTGCGGCTCCTGTCAGAGGGTTGCGAGAAGGCAGCCCCAGCGGTTGGCCTGTATGCCAAAGGCATTTTCCACACATCGTCCGGCACGAGATAGCCGATAGTTGCAGACCCGGTCGTTCTCTTCCAGAGGCATAGCAGCAAAGGGCTTCATCATCCACTCATAGAGGGCAAATGCATGTCCCCAATGATGAAATATGGCATCTGACGGTCGTCGGCAGGCAAAGGTTTAGGTTCTGGGATGCCGATTGTGTTGGAGATAACCGCGTTCCGCAGAGCCGACTTGCTCCACAGCTGGGCATCAGATGCTGCCCCTGTGGCATCGACTTGTGCCCACATGAACCTGTAGTTCATCACAATGGGCTAGGAGCACAATGGAGTGGTACTCCTTGTAGTTGTAGAACTGGGACCCACCGTTGGCAGGACACCGGATGTATATGTACTTGCCATCCAAGGCACCTACCACGTGGTGAAAGTTCCACCTGCAGCAACCTCCTTCCATCCCTCAGCTGTCGTCGGATTGGTGACAAACTCTGCGCGTTTTTTGTCCCAAATGGCCTGTCAGACGTCCCGAACTATAAGTGAGATCGTGTTGTGCGGCACATAGAACAGGTACATCATCGACTTGTAGCAGTCCCTAGTGGCCATATTACTGAGTGTGATGGCAACCTTCAGCCCAACCTCCTGCGAATCTCTGTACCATGTGCTTTTTCTTACGAAGTCTCGGCGTTAGTCGTTCCACAATGTCTTGAAACATCTCGTGTGTAAGCCTGGTGAAGTTGCAGAACGCCACCAAATCCTCGTTCCTTAAGAGCAACAAGAGGTTGCCATACGCTCCCTGTTCCGGTCTGAGAGTTATCCAACGGCGGACCCACGCCCTCCTATCTTCCGACGGCGTGTCATGCAGATGCGCAAGATATGTGCATAAATCAGTGTGAGGTTCGTGTTGGACTGGCTAAGTCTCAGCAAGAGCAGTCTGCATTCGTTGTCTATGGCTGTGGAACTAGGAAGACCATCCAATATATATAGATCTAGAAATCTTTTTGTCTTCTTTTTTGCCAATGTGGTAGAGATCGTCGCACGAGAACGCAGGAGTCCGTAATAATCCGTATTTATCCATATTAATTCGCAATTATTCGCATTCATCCGCACAAAAGGGTATCCCTCAGTATTGGAACGCAAACTATTCGTATTTAAACGTTTCTGTAGGTAACAATACGCAGAACGCAATCTGTAATTAACCGTAACTAAAGCTAACGATCCGCATGAAACCGTATTAATCCACAACTTGGGGTGGACCCCGGAATGATAGATTTCGATACGGGTTAGATACGGATTAGATACGGATAAATGCCTTCAGTTACGGATAAATGCCTTCAGTTACGGATAATTACGGTTTTTTCGTCCGCGTCTGAATTTTGAAACTTTTCAAAATTTGGACGCGGATCCTTTTGACCCTGCGGATACGATACAGACAGTTACGAACTGTGTGAATGCGATAACTGTCCGTAATCGTCCGTATCGTATCCGCAGGGTCCAAAGGATCCGCGTCCAAACTTTGAAAAGTTTCAAAATTTAGGAGTGGACGAGTAAACCAAATGATCCGTAACTGAAGCTAACTGAAGGCATTTATCCGTATCTAATACGTATCTAAACCTATCTTTCCGCAGTTCTCCCCAAGTTGTGGACTGATACGGTTTCATGACGTTGAGTACAGGTTTCGTTCTGCGTATTGTTACGGACTGTTACCTACATAAACGTTTCAATACGCATAGCTTGCGTTCCGTTATTGAGAGATACCTATTTGTTGTGGGGATGAATTCAAATAATTGCGAATAGCTAATTATAGATACGAATAAATACGGATTATTACGGACTCCTGCATTCCATTAAATTCTTCAGCAAAAATGAAATGACACATGAACTCCTAATTACGGGAAGGTTGCACGATCTATATATACTGGATGGTTGCGGACTTAACAATTGGTGTCTTCTTAGTTTCACAGCCATGGATAACGAACGCAGACTGCTCTTGCTGAGACTCAGCCAGTCGAATATGAACCTTATACTCATCTATGCACAGCTCTTGCACATCTTGATGACACGCCGTAGGGAGAGGAGGTGGTGGATCAGCCGTTGGATCACTCATAGGCCGGAACAAGGAGCGTATGGCAACCTCGTGATGCTCTTGAGGAGTGAGGATGTGCTGGCATTCCACAACTTTACCATGCTCACACCCGAAATGTTCCGAGACGTGGTGTAGCGACCGACGCTATGACTACAAAAGAGAGACACATAGTACAGAGACTCGCATGAGGTTGTGCGGAAGGTGGCAGTCACACTCAGGCACCTGGCTACGGTGGATTGCTACAAGTCGATGATGTACAACACCATCTCCCATATAGTCCGGGACGTCTGTTAGGCCATTTAGGTCAAGCACGGAAAGAAGGTCGTTGCAGGCTACTGCAGCCGGTCGAACTTCATCATGTGATTGGTGCCTTGGATGGCAAGCTCATGCGCATCCGGCGTCCTTCCCACGGAGGGTCCCAGTTCTAAAACTACAAGTGGTACCATTGTGCTCAAAGCCTTCGTTGACTCGATCTATAGGTTAATGCGGACCTAAGTCGTTACTCCAGGGACCTCATATGATGCTCAGCTGTGGAACGATTCGGCTCTGGAGATGCAATCATCTCCAACACCATCGGCATCCCCGAAACTGAACCTCTGCATTCTGACAACCGTCAGATGCCGTATTTTTACATAGGGGACAATGCATTTGTCCTCAACGAGTGGATGATGAAGCCCTTCGCTGCTATCGGGTCTTCAACTACTGCATTTATCATGCCAGAAGATGTGTGGAGAATGCCTTTGGCATACTGCTCAACCGCTGGGGCTGCCTGCTCATAGCCCTCCGACATGAATCGCAGAACGTAGGGACCATGTGGCTGGCGTGAATGGCACTCCTTAGTATGCTGAGGAATACCTGCGCAGTTGAAGGTGCACATGACCTTGAGAACAAGCAGCAAAACCTCATCCCCGGCGTGTGGAGATATGGTGCTATTCTCAATGATATGGAGAGGCGACTATACGGCAACCACACCAGCAGGCCGTCGAAGAGACATATACTGTTTCTAAAGTACTACTACAACGGAGAGGCTTGGTCGGTACCATGGCAGTGACGAATGGTGCTGTGATGGTGTGGTACAATGCTTGTTAATTGTAACAGTTGTGTCATTATTTCATATACTTGTTAATTGCAAAAGTGGGGTCATCATTTCATAAACTTATTTGACCTTTATTCATTTAGTTGTCCAATTAAGGACAAAGAAATAAAGGTTTGTGAAATAAAGGTAAATAAATTAAGAATAAAAGAAATCAATTAATATCTCTTGGACCTTTAATGTTTTAATCTTGATCCCACCTATAAATGAAGGTGAAATAAATAAATGTCCAATAAAGATGTGTAAGAAATAAATTTATGTTCAAAATGCTAAAGGGGATTGTGGACGTCACCCCTTCTATCCGCAAGGAATGTTTAACAGTCCGTATTTGAAGATATTTATCCGCATCTAAAGGTAAGAGAAAGTAACAGGAAGTAAGAAATCCGTATCTATCCGTATCTATCCGTATCGTGTCAATTCAAAGGGAACGAATCGAACCGTTGACATCCGCTGACATCCGCATTTATCCTCAACCATCCGTATCTACTCGCATATATAGGTACATGTAACTGTATCCGTAAATTCATCAAGAGAATAGGCCACGCCCAAATATTATGCTGAAGACTACGGATTTTATCCGCAACTATCCGCGCTATCCGCAATATGTGTGACTGACTAGGCCATAACTGTTTGAAAACAAATTATTAAAATTCAAAAGTTACAATACCTGTGTCTTTTAAAACAGTTATTTTTCAAATTACAAAAATGATCCAGTTGTTCAATGTATCTGTTACTTTTGTTAATTATTTATGCTTTCAGGATATGTATGTTTTGTTTGTGTACCAACTATGATTTCAAAGTTTCATTTGCTACAAAATGTGAACATTTCTCCAAGTGATGTTTTAACCAGATAACAGGTGTACAGGAGTTGCTTATCCCTCTTTTCTACGTTTCTGACATAATAATGCATAATAAATAAATACACGTATATACCAGATCTCTAAATAAGGTGCCGTTTTCTCATACCAAATCGGTATTTGACACTCTAATCCTAATGTTTGAGTACCCTCAGCATATGGTTTGCTCGAGTCATAAGAGAGATAATGGTGGAAAACGACCAGTTCACTCCTCCGTATCAATTAATCGGTACTTTACCCGTGTCTGTCAAGCTATATTGCACTAGTCGTGAATTACCTGTTATAATTAATCAGTACTGCACTAGTCATTACTTACCTGTAAAAAGTAATCGGTACTTTACCTGTGTCAGTCAAGCAATAATGCACTAGTCGTGAATTACCTGTTATAATTATTCGGTACTTTACCTGTGTCGGTAAAGCTATAATGCACTAGTCATTACTTACTTGTAACAATTAATTGGTACTTTAACTGGGTCAGTCAAGCTATAATGCACACAAATCGTTACTTACATGTATCAATTAATCGGTACTTTACATGTGTCAGTCAAGCTGTAATGTACTAGTCGTTCCCTACTTTTAAATAATATATTCACGAATATACATATATTATTTAAAGCAACGCATATTTTTGAGCATTGAGATTGGTAAAAATGTTTCCGTCTTTAATCTGGATTGCTTACCCTTACCACTGTATTTAAGTATTGTACTCAGTGAACCAGTCTAGTTCGAATCTAATCCGGATTACGTACCCCTACCACTATGTCTGATTATTGTACTCAGGGGATCTTTCTAGTCTAAATTTAGTCCGGATTACCTACTCCTAGCACTTTTTTTGATTATTGTACTCAGGGGATATTTCTAGTCCGAATCTAGTACGGATTGCCTACTCCTACCACTGTGTATGATTAGTGTAATCAGGGTATCTTTCTAGTCCGAAGTTAGTCCGGATAACCTACCCCTAGCATTGTGTTTGAATATTGTACTCATGGAACAATTATAGTCCGAATACAGGATGGAGTACCTATCCTACCACTGTGTTTGATTATTGTAATCGGGGATTCAGACTAGATCGAATCTAGTCCATATTATCTACCCGTAATACTGTATTTAAATATTGTACTCAGGGTACCAGACTAGTCCAAATATAGTCTAGATTACTTACCCCTACAACCGTGTTTGATTATTGTATTCAGGGATCCAGACTAGTCTGAATATAGTCCCGAATACCTACCCGTAATACTGTATTTGAATATTGTACTCAGGGTACCAGACTAGTCCGAATGTAGTCGGGATTATCTACCCTGCCACTGTGTTTGATTACTGTACTAAGGGAACCTTACTAGTCTGAATATAGTCCGGATTACCTAACCCTAACATTGTGTTTGAATAGTGTACTTAGGGAATCTTACAAGTCCGAATAAAGTCCGGAGTACCTACCCCTACCACTGTGTTTGATAAGTGTACCCAGGGAATCTTACTATTCCGAATATAGTCCAGACTACCTACACCTACCATTGTGTTTGAGTATTGTACATAGGGTACCAGACTATTCGGAATATAGTCCGGATTACCTACCCCTACCACTGTGTTTGAGTATTGTACACAGGGTACCAGACTATTCGGAATATAGTCCGGATTACTTACCCCTACCACTGTGTTTGATTATTGTACACAGGGTACCAGACTATTCGGAATATAGTCCGGATTACCTACCCCTACCACTGTGTTTGAGTATTGTACACAGGGTACCAGACTATTCGGAATATAGTCCGGATTACCTACCCCTACCACTGTGTTTGAATATTGTACACAGGGTACCAGACTATTCGGAATATAATCCGGATTACCTTCCACTACCACTGTGTTTGATTAGTGTACCTGGGGAATCTTTATAGTTCGAATCTAGTTCATGTGAGCATGTTTTGATATGATCCCAATTCACATTCGCCGTGAAGAAGTAAACACCTGTAGATAAAATGACTTCCATAGGTAATGTGTATGAACTTCGTCTAGAGAGGATGTTTTGTTGCAGTCTAGATATTCCTACGTTTTGATTTGATAAAAGTTAAATATCGAAACAAAAAAGTACTTCTAGAGGAAATAATCAAATATGATAATACGTACTTGATAAAGGAAAGAAAACACGTAATCTGATATGTGATAATTTCCGTGTAATTACACTCGTTGTCTTTTTTAAATGAGTTCAAATACAACTGATAATGTTTTACTGACTAACCGGATATATATGTATATAGACGTCATAGTATTATCGTAACGCAAATGATGAATAAATACACAAAAGAAAAACGACATAAATGATAGGATAGGATAGTTTGACTCGTCAAAAATGTAGTTCCGTAAATTAGGCATAAGGGAATTATTTCATAGGAAGTACTTTATGAAAGGCAAGTCGATTATTGTTTGTATCTGTCATCATTAGCTATGAATTTAAATTCCTGGACATATTTCAATGTTGAATATATGCTTAACCAGATGATGATTTTTAGTTTATTTGCTAAGGCCGGTATAATCAAATCTCTGATAGTGCTGCAAGCAAGGTGCTAACTGCAGATAACGGGGAATGACTTACCGATTACAAAACTTATTACGTGTGAAAGCTCGAGCTAAAGGCTCGAGTAAAGCATGCCTATAGATTACCCGTACAAAGACATCAAAGGAGATAAAAAACGAGAATTCAGTACAATCTTACTGTATTACACTTCTCATTTTTATCGGCCATTTTGTTAGAAGCAGCTCTTTTAACTGGAATGTACCAGTAATTTCGTAACAAAGTAATTTCATAACCGGTGTATTTCTGGTTTCAGGAGCAGACACGATATTCCTAAGTTTTGATTGAATGAAAAGTAAATTTAAAAAAAATGCTTCTAGAGGAAATAATTAAAAAAGCCATTACCTATACACGATACAGGAATGAAAACATGGAATCTGATATGGGATATTTGCGTGTAGTTACACTCTTTATTCTTTTCAAAATAATTTTTGTTCTACTAACCGGATGTAAACACATCCAAATGTGACGTCATTGTATGGAATACAGTAACTGTTTACCCTAGTGATTTTGTATGCGGTATATTTCGGTAATTTTGTACCTTTAAGCTTGTCATTTGAAGCCGAGCCGTCCTATCAAATGTTTGCACCCCCCCCCCCCTCCCCCTCCCATTCAAGAAAACAGCTAGCATAGCATATCCTTGACTGTCCAGTTATTTTTACCTATAGACATTTATCTATATATTTCTTTTTACACGGTACTTTTTAACATGGAAAGCAGTTATGTCTATGACCTAGTCTTTGTCAAATTATGAAAGTAAAACAATAATCAGTGGTCTGTTTTACAACATAAAAGGCTATATTATAAAAACTGAATTGCAGTTCATAATCGATGTCAGTAATAAGTCACCCAGGGACCTCACATAAGTGTTCTGTCCTGTAATATAACTGAAATACCACATTCATGTATCTGTGATCTGTCTAATATTGTTAATTTCATTTTTCTTTTTGAAATTGTGTAATTTATACATTAAAAATTATAACAACTGGAAAACATTGTATCAGAAATATGGAATTGTATTCTTTATTCCTGATTGTATCATATACATTCTTTATACTATATTTTACATTTTGGTGATAAAATTACACTTATTTCACAGGGATTTTGGCCATGAGCATTTTTTCCAAGACTGAATATCGTTTCTGCATCTTATCAAATGAAGTATACTGGACAGATGAATACTTATCAACTATACCATCATTGATGCTTGCACCTTCTGTGTAATATAAATAGGAAACCAGACGCTAGTGCCCTTCAGACTTTGGGACAATACCAACAGGCGAAATGGTCATATTTTCCCAAGGGATTTTAGGAAATGGTCCATCTTTTCTTCCTAATGAAGGGAGCTAATCTTTAATAATTAATAATTAGTTGATTAACCTGGTTGCCAATTGTTTTAAGTCTTTGCTGCGGTATGGATTTGTTAAATTGCTTTCCCGTTGGTGTTTAACTGCACAGTCTACAGGGGCGATCACTATTGCATTTTAAATAATCATGGCTATATGTACAGTTAAATTTAGAACACTATCGAAAATTAAATTCAAATAGTTCTTGCCTGCCTAAGTTCTTACTGGCTGCTGAGGCAGAGTTGTATTAGGTGCAACTATAAACAGCAGCCAAAGCTCATAGTCTATTTTCACAAAAGATCTCTCAGGGTCTGCTGCCAGACGGAGCCTGAATTGTTGGTAATAAGTCCTCCAGCCTATACCGCCATGTTGTTTTGCCCCAAGCCTTATGTTACAGATATATTTTAATAATATCTGACATAAACCTGGGTGTGCTGCAGTGAAAATGCATGTAAAGATTTTTGCTTTTCAGTGGAGGATTTCAAAAGGAGTTCCCCCCTATTTAGCATATTTTCGCTCGCTGAACGTCTACCAGTACTTAGCAGAGCAGATAATTTGACATACTGAAACTCTTTTTTGTTATCCTTAAATTGTTAAGAAACTTGAAAGCCATTCTGACTCTCTACACTTTATGACACATTAACCGAGGCATTGCCCTCAAACAGATTAACATCAACAAAAAAATATTTTACAGCGAAAATGCATGTAAAGAGTTTTGCTTTTCAGTGGAGGATTTCAAAAGGAGTTCCCCCCTATTTAGCCTATTTTCGCTCGCTGAACGTCTACCAGTACTTAGCAGAGCAGATAATTTGACATACTGAAACTATTTTTTGTTATCCTTAAATTGTTAAGAAACTTGAAGCAAATCTGACTCTCTACACTTTATGACACATTAACTGAAGCATTGCCCTCAAACAGATTAACCTCAACAAAAAAATTACCTGGGGCTGGATCTGTGACTGTCTGTGTTTCCACAACCAACAGTGGTTGTGCAGCATCTCCAGAAAGATCAATGCCAGACCCGTCTTCTGCTGTTGAAGGCCCAGCCGCCGATGTATTGATCGATGTAGTGATCGGTGCAGCTTCAGGCAACCGGTTTCTACTCGCTGTCCCCCTTTTCGCCCATCCTTTTCTCCCCTTTGGCATGTTCTTTCTTTACTTTCCCATAACCGTAAACCGTAAAAGGAACACATCATATTAATTATAAACCATAATGCCAAACAAACGAAAAACGAAAACAACAACTTTGTGTCAGTGTGCAGGATGAATTCCCTAATCTAGAAACAATTCCATCCTAATCTCTCGGTTCTATTCGAAATACGTTGTAATTGCATTTGGAAGCAGCCACCGCTATATATATCCTACGAACTCATTCCAATTGGAATAACATTCTGATACTTCAGCAGCCAACGCCAACCTAGGGGAGTATGATAATAGAACCATAAGGTTAAATACTCGTTCATGAAAAAACCAGGCTGCCATTGTATATACAATAAAATGATGACATTGGCGTTAAACAACTCCCAAGCAGCAGGATGCACTTTACTATTCCTGGCACAATCATTGTCATCGGGGTTCAAGGATATTAAATCATAACGCTTATGCCAAATAACAATTTGACAACTGCTCCTTACTTAAAATTTGTTCGAGCCATATTGATTACTTTGAAAAGATAGCTGCCATGCTGCATCAGGAAATGGGTAAAATGAACTCTTAGCTTTAAACAAAATCTTCTCCTAAAGCATTGGACTGATATCAACTTAACAGGAATGCTATTTTGTTGGTCTTCTTTCAAACTATTTACAGATTTAATATTATAACAATTGTTTTTTTTATTGATGAGATTTATTTACAGTGTCCACTCCTAGATTTTCGTTCACGCGCTTAATCAAATTGTATCCGATATTAGCAGGTACAAATATGCTACTCAGATATCACTCACGTGATTGATTAAGGGACACCTCTGCCCTGTTTTGGAGAAGCAAAGGTTTCCTATACATTATTACAATAGTTTTGGTTTAGGCCTGTTCGTATTAATCTGTCTATACAAATTGTGCTTTAAACTAGAAGGATGCAATACATTTCGCTTAACACACACAAAATGAAAAGTAAAGTTCTGGAGATGAACAACCAGAAATCATTCAAAACAGAACTGTTTTCGTAAATTACACTTCTAAGTTTACTGTCTTCATTCTAAACATTTTTATATTGCATTACTAGATTGCAAACGCTGAATGCAATTCAGTTGATTCAGTGCAATACATAGGAAGACATTGTATGTTCATGGAGGTTTATGGTGGGATTCCGCAGAACCTTTGGGTGATATGATTATTAAAAAATGTCCATGTGAACCGAATGATATAGTTGGAGTTGGGGTCAATAAAATGTCACAACATCAACAAGAATTGATTATCATTTTTAGATAAAAAGTTATATATATATACACTTCTGCATCTCCTCTTAACCGATAGCAATTATATTGTCAGTACTTTCATAGTTGGATTGTTCCATTCTCCAAATCACTACGTATAAGCTTTCCAATTTTCGAAGCAATTTGCCAAACACCAGAAGTTCTGACCAATGAACGCAAAGCATGATTAACGGAAAGATGATGGACAATCAATTCCAAAGTGCCTAGCAATGTCACAAGAAGGCGACACAATCATTGGATAATTCATTGTTGCATTATGTAAAACTATAATCTTTGACTTAAGAAATTGCGTTTTTCTTTATCAACTTTAGAAGTATTTATAACGTTTAATTTTTATTTGGAAACATTATGTGATACGAAAAAAAATTCCAAATATTTCATTTGCAAGAAAGTGTTATTCATAACTTGATATATAAGATATATTATATGTTTTATTTTTAATGTAAATTTATCCCCAACCGAAGTCGGATTGGATATCTTCTGGCTTTGTCAAACCATCCGGCAGTTTGTCCTTCTGTCTGCGCATTTGTTAACCATCATAAGTAAATGATAAATGCTAAGATTGCATAACAATACCTGAGTAATGTCGTTTTGCAAGAGCTGTTAACTTAGGCAGGTGAGGGTAAACACATAGGTTTCTTGGTCAAATTTGGAAATAAAAACACTTGTGAACTCTCAAAAAGCCTTTTTATTAACCAATCTTTATCAGAAACCATGAGAACATGTATTTAAATTAAACATAAGCCAGTCTAGAAATTTGATAATTTTGCACGAAATTCATCAGCATATTCCTATCCATAAATTCCAAGTCAGTTTTGAAATTGAGTAATTCTTCTTTTATAAAAACCTTGATAAGGCACAATTAACTCTTTATAACAACTCATCAAAACATAATTTTGTTATCAAATCCTAGGCAAGTCTGTCTCCGTGGTCATGTGGGGTCAAGAAATAGGTCACAAGTCAAATTAAAAAAAAACATGTTCTGATCACACCAGTTTAGGAACGGGTATATAAAAAGAAAAAAATGCTTTAAAAACACATTACCTTAATCTAAGAAAATATGGAATTACTTTTTCAACACCAAATAAACAAGTGGATTACTACTTAGCCTACAAATTTCAACATGACTTCTACGTTGACATTGCAAGTCGTTGGGAAAAGGGTAAGATGATCAAGTATCGTTGATTATTCCTAGAAAGAACATACATAGATAATTTAAATCTCTACGAAACAACCACGGGTATTGCCTTTTGCCAAATAACGTCCTGCATATAAATTAAAGTAGAGTATTGATTAAACATACAGAAACACCATTGCATGAGATATATAATGATGGTTAACTGAACAAATAGAGGCCCGAGGTAACTGAGTAGATAATGTTTACTTTTGTTTATATCTTTGAGCTAATACAATTGCTGTACTCGTCATGATGCTTTGCCGTTTTCCTATTACTGATATATTGATAGATAATGGTGGATCCGTAAGTCTGTACGTTTTCAAAAACAAGTTAAATACAAAAGAAATGGTAACGAACAAGGTTCACAGATAAATATGTGCTATCTGCTACTCCTGAAACGTTTACACCCTGGGTCCAAACCGGTATCTTAACTATCCCTTATCAACGAACGAACATATGTAGTTTCATACCTAAATGAGGTATATATATTGTTAATATTGTATTTGTGTTGATAACAATTATGTGAGCGTTATTCATTTGGTCAAGTTTCAATATTAAATGTTTATTGTACCCAATACTCAAACCTATTAAACCCATTACATCAATTAATATGCGATAAGTAGACATAGTGTGTGTATGAAATGTATTTTGTCAATTTGTTTAAACGGACTCATTTCAAATCCTTCGCTATTAATATCAATATATGTACATAATATTTTAAAAGTATGTCATTTAGTGCGTACACGTTTATGAGCGACTTACACAGACACGTACTGCAGATCTCTAGAAAAAAGTTGTATTTCATTTCTAAAACCAAAACCTATGCTGTGGGTACCCACGATATAGGATTTGAATGAGTAATTTAAGCTATAGTGTGAAGTCAAGACAAGTGTTGTCCATATTATCTACGATGAATAAACTCACCTTTCTATTGGCCAACAGTTCTAATTCCGAGCACTGTTTTAACTGGTGCATTCCTCTTCATAACATTTTGCTAGTTATCTCCCGCCCCCAGTATGTTTTTGTCAACATTGTTACATAACCTGGCTCAAAATAGTCTTCCACTTATGTTTTATGTACAGATGAACAATAGGTGTAGTTGCAATTTTCGACTGATCCAAACACTTCTCTACCACTAAAGATTCAACAGTATATATATTTGCATACACACAGATGTATATAATAGTGTCTTACGGGTATTACCCTTTACTCAAAATGGTCCATTCTTAAGAGTAATAACTTTGGGATTTTTCCACACAAACGGCACGAGTACTGGTTTATATCTAGGAAGCAGACATCGAATGTGAATAATATAAGCTGAAAGCTTGTTTCGCAATCGATGTAAAATAAACAAGTTTAAACTAAACTAAGAATAGTACAGCAGAGCACGAAAACGATGTTATTTTGACGATAATCGATGGATTTTCTTTTAGAGGAACTGTGTTGTTGTTTACGACGTCCGTCTGTATTCGTCCGTTCGACCTTAGGATTTCTTAACCCGTCGTCTACATTAAATCTCTAATTGAAAGACGGCCCCTTTCAACGGTCAGAAACTCCTGCAAAATTAAAATATGATTGAGACTTTTCGCACGGTATTAGTTTTTAACAGACTGTTTTAAACGATGTTTTGACCACCATCTGTTCATTCAAATCTTAAGTGTTTTTTGCTATATAATATATTAAAAATTATTTTATATGGAGCCTATTTTTGTAAACTTTTGTAAGAATGTAGTACTGAGGGCTTAAATTTACTGCCAATTTTATTTTGTCAGAGAAGACAATTAATAAACTAAGCTAAGTCTGCACATTACATGAGTCAATTTCCGTTGGTAAACACATCATAACACAAATAACACAAGCATACATGAGCATTTTTATAACTTCTACTATGTTATTATGATTTAAGTGAATATCATTGTGTATATTACCTCCTTGCTAACATGCTCTTGACTAGCAATGGAGTTTACAAGGCAGTAATTTATTACACAGAATATTCAGATGTCTATGAATAAAATTGATCATTAGCTTTTCACTGATAAGAGAACATTGTAGATCACGCATGCACTTCAGTATTATGTTGGCTATTTTGTGTATTAGTCCTCTACCGGTCGGAGACAGGTTTAGGGACTATATGTTTGCTGGAATGAAATTTCTTGTCCGGGATGTATCTTCCACATGCTAGAATGTATTTGATATTACTCCACATACATATTCTCCATTACATAACTCCCAATGTAAAAGTCATTGTTTGGGCTCAAACATCGTCCGTCCAAAGTTTTGTTTCCGGTCTGTATCTTCCACATGCTTGAATGGATGTCAATACTACTTCATACAACTATTTTCCATAACAAGATAATGTGTCATAAACATCATCCAGCAATCTCCTCCCAAGGTTAAGGTCACAGCTTTGGCTCAAACATTGTTCGACCACAATTTAATGTCCGGGTTATATCTTCAACACGCTTGAATGGATTTTGATATTACTTTACACAAATAAATTCTCTAACAAGATGATGTGTCTAAACATGCATAACTTTTCTTTTGCTTGCAATACTCCATTAACGTGTTCATTGTGTATAAGGGCATCATAGTTTAAAATCACATAAAGCATGATAAGGGAGACGCGAACGTTGACGTGCTTTATTTGCTTAATATGTATTTATTTGCAGTGGTGTACATGCGTTATCATGTAATACACTTTTAAGTGCACGATAAGAAGTTGTCTGATCAGTCGTGATGTACTCTTATTCTTCATGTATATATGTACCTATTACCTGTCAATAACGTATAATATGATATTTATCTAGCTTACCTTACCTTACCACTCAGTCATTAGTCAAAAACGTGCTTGAAATGGCATTGAAATGACATTGAAATAAGGATGAGCCATAATCAGGTCGGCAAAGTCATTTGAATAGCAATAATATGCATTGTAGAACCATTCCTACTTGCATATCAAGGCATATCAAGGCAGTTTGTATCTACAATTGTCATAAGTTCTCTCATTGACAAAACATTGATCCTTGGTAGACCATCTACGAAATTATGTTAAACGTACACATTACAAGTGCATATTTAAGCATGTCTCTGGCATATCGTGCAAAATGCTGAAAACCCAAATGTTCTTTGATGTGCACCACTGTTCGATGTAGTACTGATGCGAATAAGTTTACAGAACGTTTAAATAACCACATTAGCTTAAAAGTAAAATTAAAGTTTGAGTTTCTGTACAAAATAACTAGATTGTTTCAGCATACAGCTTTCAGACTAACATTTACAATATTCGTCTCACGAAGCCTTTACCTGTATCAAACGAAACAAGACAGATTGGACTACATAGACATGTGAATAAGAAATGAAATTGTTTTCACTATCACCGGTTTTCTCATAGAGTGGTTCATAAACGTGTGGTTATACTTTCTTCATTGTCAATGTTGTTAGTATTTTCGTATTTTATATTATCATACATTTTTTACCAGTTCTTTTTCAGAAGCCGGGCCAAAAAATATAGACTACTTCCTAATTATATAAAACTCCGGAAACAATTGTACTTTGCTGATTGAAATGACTAGTTCACTGCTCTAAATATTCTTTAAATATATTAGGATGAAGCGATTGCGACATCTCGTAAAATCACGAGAAATACTTTCTTTCCTGAAAGCCAGGACGAACATCGCTTACCTAAAATTAACATGCTAAGTTTCAGTTACATTTTGTTAAATGTAACTTCGTGTTAGACTTATGCTTAGAACGACAATTCATGATCGATAATTTGTGCATTGATCCCGCTAGGGTCTATCACACTGATCCTCGACTGACCAGTTACGGGTATCTTCATTTTGCTTATCCTTACATTATAGTTTATTTAACAAATGCACAAAGTACAGAAACTATACATTGACTTCTACTTATTACCTCTAGCTCTATTCACACTTGTTCTAATGTGTTTGACACATAAGGAAAGCCTTATTCTGATCAATTTTGTTATCAAATGTTATGACAAGAATCGAAGACCCTTTGTTCATATTTATTAACAGTTACTGCAAAAACGTTTTGTGTTCTATATCATTTTTGGAAAAAATATTACCAATTACCAAATAAAAGTTGAACCCCGAACTATCCAATATCGAAGTTACTGTTACATCATCCTATTCATAGGATGTCCTTAGTTCTTGAGCCTAAGGGTTCAAAGAACAAATATACCGAGGCCTGAATATATCTTTAGACTTAATAAAATATTTCAAAATTCCCATTTGACTGCGTGTACAAAGTCGCTGAAGAAAAGGGTGACCATAATGACGTCATCACTTAGAACAATCATAACATTTGAATGCTCACCGATATTTAAGCTATATACGTAAAAGTTAATATGCCCCGTTGGCTTGCATTGATGGCAAATTCCCCTAACGTTTTTGAAAAACCACTTATCCTTCATTAACAAACATTGGAAGTGAAATAATGAATATTTAATGAATTTAAAAGCTAGCATGATTCAAGGTACAGAACGAAGTTCAATATATTTATACATTGCAGATGGCCTGGACACCTTACAAAACATAGAACTAATGTTAATCAATATCTCTTAATATTTTGTAAATTCACTGTGTTCGAAGTACGTGTACGGGGAACATTTCAACTTCTGAGAGCATTTTTCTATTTACAAACTCTATGTTATGGGATCACTAAAAGTTTCTTCTTTTACAGGAATTTTAAAATCCCAGGACAAATTTCAAGGAAGTTTATATATAAAATATAACATGTTGTCTATACATGTATTAATGTTCGCACTTGAATTTCTAAATAGGTGTTCAAGAAATCAGAACAGGTTAATGCGGAGAGTTGAAACAGAAAAAAATGAATTTTACGAAATAGTTGATGATTAGTGAGGTCTTTCCTTAAACCTTATAATAACATAAGCATTTAAAGTGTATGCTGACAATTTATGTAATGTACTCATTCTGATACATGCAATATGAATAACAAACGGGTGATAGGTGCAGGTCACTGTTCCCATAATGTAATAATGGTTAAAAAACATAGGTGTACTAGTGGTTAGAAGATATATATATATATATATATATACTGTTACGCACATATTATATTTTCAGAGAGATACCAATTAGTATCATGGCAACGAATCTATGCAAGGGAGTAGTGTCTAATATGGTCATCAACAAAAAAATGGAGAATTATAATAATATTCTACCTCTTAATATATGAAAGGTTAAATCAATTGTTGAGTTAACGATCTGAGAATCAGGAAAGTAAAAATGAGGTACGCCATCAACATTTTAGTTTGTATGGTTTGGCTGAAGAAAGGATTGATTAGTTTTACACTGTTTTTTCACAGTTTCTCAGTCATATAACTTCATGCTATTCCTGGCTTTATCGCACGTGTTCTCCAACAAAATATATCAAGGGCAACATAGGCAACTTTCCATTTAAACGTCTAGGCAGCGACGCCTTTTGACACACTTTTTCTAACTTTATTCAATAAAGAGTATTTTATTTAAATAAAACAATTCCTTTTTTTTTTTTTGAATGTTTTCAAAGTCGTCTGCTGCAAACTCGCTTTATTTGGTGCATCATTTATTTCCTTTATTCTGTATTCTGCCTTAAAGAACTATAAGTTATGTCACGGTCATGTGGTTTTTATTCTGCTTTCATCAGTATCATATTTATAATTAACCCGGTTGTAACTTTGCTTCTACACGTTATTCCACTCTGGATGCCTGACGACATTTTTCGGATCACTGTACATATAAAAACATCCGTTTACCGTTGTTTATTCAATGTAGTGTGTTTTTTGATGTGTGTGTGGGGGGGGGGGGGGGGGGGGGGGTGCATACAAATAAAATACATTTCTTATCTATAAATGTGGTAGACTCACAATTATTTGAAGTGTCTGTTTAAAGGCGGTAATATTGATTTAGCGAATATCAAACGAAACGACATGCAAACAAATATTAACCCTTTTAATGATGACTTACTAAAGTGGATGTGTCCTGTTTTGCATTTTGAAGTGACAATGGCCAAATTCTAGGAATATCGAAGTTATTCAGCCAACAGTATCGCAAAATCGGTTCCACTAGTGAAAGGGTTACCAATATGGGTCCTTTAAATTAAACTAAATTCAACGTTTCTGTGTTTTTTACAAACAAATAACAGGAACGTATTAACAGTGATTTTACGTCACGAGTATTTTCTTCTTTCGGTTTTAAAATGAAGTCAACAAAGTTCAGGGTAGGAAACTTTGTGCTACTTAAATACACGGCTTAGTAAGAATTGGCACCAGTACGGATTCCACTACATAATTCAATGTCCATGGTTTTAGTTATGTTGGTATCTATTTTACTATTCACATATTCACTTATTATATCTTTCCGTATTCTTTGTACTATTCCTTGTAGAACATTTATAAAAGTATTCGATTCTAAGGAATCTTCGGTATTACTATATGGTTTCGGGATTTTGGAACTACACAAATAATCAGCTAGCGTCTTAACGATTTTAAAATGTTAAAGCTAAATTGCGTAATGATGCACGTTGACACGTTGGTTACTTTTTTTGAATATGCAAACACACATATAAACGGTTATGTTTTAAAATGCTGATGTTTTACGATGGCATCGAACACAAATAGTTTGTAACTCTTATCAGAAATAACTAATATTTAAATGGGTTTGTATGGGACATACAACTTATGGGATGAATCAATTAATGTACAACGACTTACTGATCGGTATAAACATAACTGGCTATCAAAATGGCACGAATATACAGGTAATGAATTGAGTTATTATTCATGTTTCAACATTGACGTTAAGGTTGAATCATACATTTTAAATATTGATCTAAAGCTATTTCGCTCATATGTAGCTTCTTTTGTTACTTAATGCCATTGTTTAATGATTGAAGACGGTATATATGACGATATTCGAAGGTCATACCGTACATGGTGTTTTTTTGTAAAGCGTAGTAAATGACACCTTTATACATTATACGATATAAACCTACCATCCAACTACAATAAGATTCGTGCAAACGACTTTGAAAACACCAGGGAAAAATTTGAAAAATCTATCAATGAAACCGTATTTTAATACAGTTGACAATTTTGTGGCAAATGGAGATATTGTTTCCTATGAGCAATTTTCCATTATTAAGATTTCAAAAATCGTCTTTATCACATGAAACAAAGTTTGTAAGCGGGGAAAAATTTCAGAAACCCAAAGGGAAAAAATCTCTACTATATAACGTAAAGAAAGGAAACGAAATTAAAGGTGAAATGCTATACTTTTATAATATACAGAATAAGGCATATTAAAGAAATGCACATATACATACCAGATCCCTAGATAAGAGGCGTTTTCAACATATCAAATCCGCATTTGACACTCTAACTCTATGTTGTTAGTACCCACAGCATATGGTTTGGTTAAATCATAAGAGCGATAATGGTGGGAAAAGACCGCTTTACTCCTTTTTATCTAGACCTCTTTACGTTGTTTATATTTAGAATCATTATTTGATACTCTATGTTGTGTATACCCACTGCATATTGTTTGGTTGAATCATCAGAGAGATATTGGTGGAAAATGGTCAGTTTACGCCTCCTTATCTAAACATTGGTATACAATACACATGAAACTCCGGTAGTAACTTCCTGATCGACGCTTTGTGTAGAATATCCTCATATAAAGTGTGAACACGTTTTACTTTAAGAAACGCGTTTCTTAATGAAAACTTTAGCCCAATTTTAAATTTGATTTGAATATCTGAAATATGTTTAAGAAAGGGAGGGTAAAGCCCCGATTACTAATTACTAAATGACCTGTAACAACTAATCAGTACTTTAACTGTGTTATTCTAGCTATAAAGCAATAGACGTTACTTACTTGTAAATAAATATATTCACGAATATACATATCTTATTAAAAGCAACTCTCAGATAGTGCTTGCACATGTTTTTAATCATAAGATTAGTAAAATGGATCGGACTTTAATCTGGATTACCTGCACTGTATTTGAGTAATGTATTCAGGGTACCACACTAGTGCGATTATAGTCCGGATTATCTACCCCTACCACTGTATTTGAATAATGAACTAAGCGTACCACACTAGTTCGAATATAGTCCGGATTACCTACCCTTATCACTGTGTTTGAATATTGTATTCAGGGTACCACACTAGTCAGAATATAGTCCGGATTACCTACCTCTATCACTTTCTTTGAATATTGTATTCAGGGAACCACACTTGTTCGAATATAGTCCGAATAACCTACCCCTATCACTGTGTTTGAATATTGTATTCAGGAAACCACACTAGTTCGAATATAGCCCAGATTTCCTACCCCTATCACTGTGTTTGAATATTGTATTCAGGGAACCACACTAGTCCGAATATAGTCTGGATTACCTACGCCTACCACTGTGTTTAATTATTGTACTCAGGGTACCAGTCTAGTTCGAATCTAGTCTGGATAACTGGATTATAAAACCGTTTGTCCAAATAAACTATTTTTTGAAGTCTAGAAATATTGCCAAATGTTAACATTGTATTTATTATCGATATATATACAAGTAAAAAGGTCAGGACTATGTCAGTATTGTAATTGAACTCATTTGCTAAAGGTTCAGAAACAGGTATATACTATCAAGCTCTACTATTTTTGCAAGGTCAAGATCAGGCCTATACCGTTGAACGATACGTTATACTAATGTCATAATCAGGTCAATACCAGTAAGTTATATTATTGTAGAAAAGTCAACACAGGTCAGTATTGAAAAGTAATACTATTGTAAACAAATCAGGATTAACAGTATTAATTTAATTATTATCAACCTAAGTAATACTATTATGTAAATATCAATATCAGGCCAATACTGTTGAGATATATTTATACAAATGTCAGCATCAGAGTAATAATAGTATGTAATACTATTGTAGAAAGGTCAAGATCAAGTCTATGTTGATACACATATGTTGGTATAACGTATATGATCAGGTTTATATTATTAAGTATTACTATTTAAGAAAACTCCAGATAAGCTCAATAATGTTAAGTAATATATTTATACTTCACATTCAGGTGAATGTCATCAAATTACACTTGTGTAGATATGTCAGGATCGATCAAGTCAATCAATACTGTTCATTAATAATTTTACACAAATCTCAAGATCGGCTCAATATTATGAAGAAGTAATATTACAGAAAGGTCAGGATAAGATCAGTATTGTTCAATAAAACGTGTGTACATGTTCAGGAGCACGGTATTGTCAATACATGATACAGGTGTACAGAGGTCAGAATCAGGATAATAGTATTAAGTAACACCATCTTAGAAAACTTAAGATCAGACCAATATTGTTATATAAAATCAGGATTATAACAGCAAGCACTTCTATTGTAGAAACGTCTTGATCAGGTCAGTTAATATGTTCCAGTTATGTAATTGTTTAAAGCTCAGGGTCAGTTTAATATCGTTAAGTAATACTTTTGTAGAAAGGTCCGGACAAGGTCACTATCGTTAAGTAGTAGTATAGTTGTAGAAAGGTCCGGATCAGGTCAATATTATATGATATAGTTGATATAGTATACACGTGTATAAAGGTAAGAGTCATATCAGCATTGTTGAGTAATACAATTGCAGAAAAATCAGGATCAGGTAAATATTGTTTAGTAATACATTTGAAACACCAAATGGCATTTTCAACATTATTTCAGTTGTGTCACAGCGTTATCTGTATAAATTACTAATATTTATTACACCGGTTCACCAAATGTTATGTTACCCCAACATTCCAGACTGTGTTTGACTATTACTAACTCGGCATCTAATCAGAACGTAAAGATCAAGTACATACAAGCACATTAAGAAAAATATGTGTATGCTTTGTTTTTGTGTATTCTATTCTATACTTTAAGAAATAAATAAAAAGTTTTTTTAAAGCAGGTATAAAACTACATACGATAAAGAAAAGTGACTTACTAAAATATATCCTTTCCCGTCCTGCTTACACCCCTCGTTCTATTTCCTGACGTCTATTCACCACAATCTAGTCACATGAAGATAAACTACATGAACATAGATAACATTATCAACATCTGTTATCATACGTTCAAAATTAGGTCCGCAGGTTTGGCAATTGACGTAACGATATTTTGAGTTAAGCACCGCCTACCGCTTGCGTACACCTAGATTTTTGCTATCATGGCATTACGATTGCGTTAAAATCAAAACTGCAAGGCTTTAAGTGTTTAAGCGAAATGTATTGTCATGATGTCAGAAAGGTTATGGATGACAACATCGTAATATTAAAAAAGCGAAGTGTTACGGAGCCAGCATAAGTCGGAAAACCGCATACTGTCAGTGTTGAAAAAGTTTTGTTGTGCGCTATGTTCTTGTCTAGCATGGTTAGAGAAAATAGACTGTTGAGTAAAGTCAAGTAAACCACATTATATCGACGATAAAATAACGTGTATCTATAAATAGCTTCTATCTATAGTATTATGATAAAAGAGATTTTTCACAACGCCTGATGTTTAAATGTCTCCTTCTTCTTTTTTTAGAATTATGTCATACGATATGAGACGTAGGTAGATTGATGTATTTCGTTATATCTTGTATTCCCGTTTCTTTCTATACATGTCTTTTTTTATATTACAGCTAACTTACAATCTCTCCGTTCCCTAAAATGTTTTAAATTTGCCCTATTATACAGATGATTTCAAATTGTAACAATCTGAAATTGAAATCAAGGGTTGTTTACACAGTAGTTCTATGGAACCCGTTACCTTATAAAGACATAATTTCCGAAATAATAATCCTGTAGATAAGCTTTTGAGTTTAGATTTTAATTTAATACAATTAATGGTACTTCTTCTTCTAATCATTTAGCATACTATATTCAAATGAAATTGCTACACTGGTAGACCGAATAAAGGAAGCAGCAATACTTTGACTGTTTTTCATGCTTTATCATTATTTTATTCGGAATTGGATGCACTAATTCTTAAAAAGTTATTTTGATTACATGTAAGGGGCTTCACATTTATATGGTTGCTTTGATTCAATTATACACCAATGGCAGGCAGCTTATGTGGTTCACCAGTTTTCCAGCAAAAGTGTGCAGTAACCTAACAATGGAACCAGTAATCCAGGTTGCATTTATCAACCCAAAACAAGATCAGAAAAAGAGAATAAATTGACCAACCGAAAATATAGTTGATAACACGTATGCAGATATATCGTTATATTTATTGAATATACTTGATACACGTAGTGAAATATGGAGAAAATGCTCAATATTGGAAATTTATATTTTGTTACAAAATTCGTCAAAATGTGTGAAAGATTAAGACGAATATCATCCTTCTTCAATTACCAGAAACTTGCACATTCATAAATAAGTTCAATTTAATTGTTCAATTAATGAATGGCGAACAATGTAGACCAAGATTACATAAAACGAAATTGCATGCTTATCTCGATCATCTTTGATTTCAAATATTGTTTCAATTCGCATATCCCATATATACAGCCGCGCTGAACAAGATATGATGATGTAAAATCGACTTTAAAAAATCATCAAAATAAATACAAACTAAGATTAGAAGGGTAGTAGATATATTATGACGAACTCGAAATACGTCAGCATGTGTACTGTTAATAAAACCAGAAATCGTACTGAAATATCCGAGGACAGTAAGAGTGTATTACATAAAACAGAGTCACGCTTTAAGACATAATTATAACTTTGATCATGGCATACACA
The DNA here is from genome assembly GCA_031761405.1 of Serripes groenlandicus. Lineage (NCBI taxonomy): Eukaryota > Metazoa > Mollusca > Bivalvia > Cardiida > Cardiidae > Serripes > Serripes groenlandicus. Next base: position 56,180,539 of record JASEVX010000013.1, on the reverse strand, counting down.
GATCAGCCTGTTCCGGTGCGAAGTTAAAATCAGGGTATTTTCTGTTCGGAACCATTGGAACCCACACTCGGCCATTCATTCTTTCTTATTCTTAAACATAGATAATGCACACATTTGTCAAATTCAAACTAAACATATTCAAGGTTGAAATCATATTTAATCGATGAATGGTGGATTGACTGCCAATTTTTACCTTATATGTCTATTGAACGGAGGCTGGTATAAAGGGGAATTGTAGGAAAGTGTATATGGTTTTAAAAGTTGTCTACTTCAGAGACATCAACGTCACCCAGTTTACCTGACGCGGTTTAGAAACGAGCGTTTTGGGGTCATAATGTATATTGAGTACAGTGAAGGTTCAGACGAGCCACTAATTCGCAACGTCTTACCATATCCTTTACTTTCCTTCTACATGTACAATGTACTTAAGTCAACTATACATATTTTGACAAAAACCTAGAAGAGTATCCCTATTAAACCAATCTACCTCTATATAATCCCGTCACGGTCAGTCAATAAGAACGCAAATTGATAGACGAGAATCATATCTGCTATAAATGGGACCGCCTCACTGTTGTATTGGAAGAGCTTCCGCCTCGACTACTGGAGGACGCGAGTTCGATCCACGGCCAGGTCATACAAAATACTTTAAGCAATGTAAAAATAGCTTTTTTTCATGGCGCTTAGGTTGGTTGCGCTTGCATTAAGACTAAATCGTTTATGTCAGGATAAATGGATCAGTGGTACTGACACCTTACCTAGGATACGCCGCGATATAACTAAATAATGGATGAAAGCAGCGTGTTATAACATGCCTACAGTCGCAAACCAATTCAATATGCAAGTGCCTAAATTACGAGGGATATTCTTTGTATAAACGTGTTGTAAAGTACTTTACGAACATGTATTAGTTAAACTCGAACACATGCATAGAGTATGTCTACTCTTTTCTATGAATTTCCGTTTCTCCCTTAACAGTATATTAATATTATATAACTCAATCATCAATAACAACAATATACCATAACAAAGCACGTCAGCTATGGAGCTAATTCAGATATGCAGTAGTTTACACAGCAATAGTTATCATGAATGTCATTTGATCTAACTGTTATAGCAGAACTTGTTTAGCTAACTTACTATACGATGAAAGGAAATACCTAAATATATCTGATACATTTTCAATGGTATCCATGTCACAGTAAAACGGGACGTCCTGCATAAAACCCTAAAATTTACTCTGAAAAACATGTGACGGAGAGTTTACCATGCCGTTTCTAAAACCGGACGCAGCGGGTTCGATTCTTGCTCGCGGAAGTTATGAAGTATAGATCTTGAACATTGAACATTTTCTAGCTTAGTGGATGTTTGTCGGTCAATGATCATCAAATGTAAGGATCATAGTAAAACATACAAGCCGCGTCTGGTGATTTGGGGTCGTTTTACCTCTTCGGTCTCGCATCATGTACAGTAATATTGACGTTCAACTATTGGGGCTACACTTCTTGTTTTTTGTCAGATGATGCATTTAGTCTACGTAATGATACTCTGGTGTGAATGTGCGTGTACACAAAGTATTTACTGTACAAAGATGTACTAATACCTTGATGGACGCTGCTAATCCTTTAGTTTTATTCGGTTATCAGCCGTTTTACAACATTATTTCAGTAACGTCGACAGTTCAATTATTTCTGAATCCTGGTAAACAAACGAGTACTAGGCTAGAACATGTGATGGAACCCCGTACGCCCGGTTTCAATTTACCGACGCTAATAACTCGGCAACGGCGGATTCCTTGTCTAAGTATTGATGTAAGCAGATGCTTTAAGGTCTGAAATACTCGACGCTTAACAATCAACCACGGTTGATTCCATCAAATCCACGACACTAACCACTCGGCCACGGTTCATTCCTAGTCTAAGTATTGATGTAAGCTGACGCTTTAAGGTCTCAACTCCCCGACGCTTAAAAATCAACCACGGTTGATTCCATCAAATCCACGACACTAACCACTCGGCCACGGTTCATTCCTAGTCTAAGTATTGATGTAAGCAGACGCTTTAAGGTCTCAACACCCCGACGCTTAACAATCAACCACGGTTGATTCCAGGCCCATGTTTTGATGTAAGCAGGTGCTTTAAGGTCTGAACTCCCTGAAGCTTAACAATCAACCACGGTTGATTCCACGTCTAAGTCTTGATGGAAGCAGATGCGTTACTATCTCAAATCCCCGACGCTTAACAACCAACCAAGGTGATGTAAGCATATGTTTTAAGGTCTCAAATCACAAATGCTTATCACTCGACCACGTTTAATTCCTTTCCTACGTCTTGATGTAAGCAGATGCTTTAGAGTTTCAAATTATCGACGCTAACCACTCGGCCACGGTCGATTCTTCGACTTCGTCTTGATTTAATCAAATGCTTTAAGGTCTCAAATCCCAATTTCCCGACGCTAACCACTCCACCACGGTCGATTCCTCACCTACGTTTTGACTTTACGCAGATGCGTTACGATCTCAAATCATCGAAGCAAACCACTCCGCAACGGTGGATTCCTTGCCCTAGTCTTGATGTTAGCAGATGTTTTAAGGTCTCAAATCTCCGACGCTTAACAATCAACCACGGTGGATTCCTCGCCTAAGTCTTGATGTAAACAATTGCTTTAAGGTATCAAATCATTGACGCCTACCACTCGGCCACGGTGGATTCCTCGCCTTAGTCTATATTTAGGCAGATGCTTTAAGGTCTTAAATCGCAAACGCTTACCACTCGGCCACGGTAGATTCCTTGCCTTAGTCTTGATTTAGTCAGATGCTTTGATGTATTAAATCACAAACGCTAACCACTCGGTCACGGTGGATTCCAAGGCGTAATCTTTATGTAAGCAGGTGTTTTAAGGTCTCAACTCCCCGACGCTTAAACACTCGGCCACGGTGGATTCTCCGCCTACGTCTTGATGCAAGCAGATTATTTAAGGTCTCAACTCCCCGCCGCTTAACAATCAACCACGGTTGATTCGATAACTTAGTCTTGATGATAGCAGATGCTATAATGTCTCAAATCAACGAAGCTAACCACTCGGCAACTGTGGATTCCTCACCTACGTATTGATGTAAGCAGATTCTTTAACGTTTCAACTCCTCGGCGCTAACAACTCGGCCGAGGTGGATTACACGCCTAAAGCTTGATATAAGCATATGCATTAAGGTCTATAATCATCGACGCTTACAACACGGCCATGTGGATTCATCGCCTCAGTCTTGATGTAAGCAGATGATTTAAGGTCTCAAATACTCGACGTTAACTATTCGGCAACGGTTGAATCCTTGCCTACGGCTTGACTTTACGCAGATACATTACGATCTCAAATCCTCGACGGTTAACAATCAACCACCGTAGATTCAACGCCTTAGTCTTGATGTAGGCAGATGCTTTAAGGTGTCAAGTCCTTGACACTAACCACTCGGCAAAGGTGGATTCCTTGCCTTAATCTTGGTGTAATCAGATGCTTTAAGGTCTCAATTTTAGTCTTGACTTACGCAAACGCATGGAGATCTTAAATCGCTCATTCATAGCACGATGACCCTAAACTTCAATGCTCACCATTTTAACCTCAACAGATAAATAAACTATGCCATTATGTTTGTCTCCATCATGCTTCAATTGATAATTTCACTCAGTAAAATTAACATATGCCATTTAGCTGCGTTTTTATAGGGTCTCACTTTCCATGATGTACAAAACGATTCCCATGCGGCTTGCAATTCATTTTTCTTTAACATTAGCCATCCCAATAAGTTCAATGCTGTGTCTTTGTGTCCAAGATCAAGATCTATTCCGAGAACGTGTATTAGTTTATGCACGGCAATATCTTTGTTTGCCTGTTCTTCTTTCTTAGAGTAAAGTAAATATTGTAGAAAATACAGATATATTTTTGAATCTACAGTTATCCAGTTTAACCAGTAATCCGATGTTAGTTCAAATTCAGATCCAGGCTGTGTGTAAACAGTACGGAACAATTCGTAACGAAGAGCTTCGTGGACAAGACTGACGTGCAATGGCAGAAATACCATACAACCTGT
>JASEVX010000013.1:56168955-56171455 GCA_031761405.1 Serripes groenlandicus | reverse complement strand
TGAGCAGCTAAGCTCAAGGTTCAGTTAACGAATGGTGGACAATGTTCACCTATATCACACTAAATGAATGTACATGCTCATATTGGTCTTCTTTGCTCACATATACTGTTTCGAGTCGGATAAAATATTATTTACAGTCTCACAACACAGGATGTGAAGGTGTAAATACATTTGAAATCGTGAAACTAAATAACAAAGAAGATGACCTATAAAACTATAGACATCATCTTTGTTAACGTGTTAAACCAACAGGTGAACTATAATAACACATTAATAACAAGGGTGCCAGTACATATATATATATAATCAAATTCTATTTTCATATTTTTAAACGAGACTGGCACCTGTGCTTAATAAATATACATTATAATATATCAATTCGCACCCACATACAACACGTTTAGTGAAGACGAATTTGAAAACACCAGGGAAAACCTCTATAAATTAAAATACATTTAATGTAGTCTACAATGTTGTAGGGAAAAAAACATTCATCCTAATTAACAATTTTTCATTAATAACAAAGTTTTCGAAATCGTCATCAGCACATGCAACAAGTAAGTAAGCGGGAAAATATTTCAGCTAACCAAAGTGAAAATACCGGTCATATAATATTTAAGCGAAAGGAAAGGAAAAATCCAAATAAATTAAATACGCTTATAGTATGTAGAATAATGCAGAATGAAGAAATGCATATGTATATACCCGAGCTCTAGATAAAGTGTATCATATCATTATGTGTCTCTTTTACTCTTTTGAGAGGGTTGGTTCGGTCAAAAGAGCAATAATGGTGGGAAAATAAAACTTTACTCCTCCCTATCTAGACCTCTGTTCATCTTTTAACACTAAAATTCCTTGCTTAACTATCTTACCCAATGTTTTTGAGTACCCACAGCATATGGTTTGTTTGAGGCCTAAAACGAGATAATGGTGGGTAAAAACAGTTTCTCCTTATATAGTACTCTGTGCGCTTTTCACATTCCAAACCGTTATTGCCACTCTAAACCTTTGTTTTGAGTTCCAGAACAAAGTGATTGATTGAGTCATCAGAGATATATTAGTGGGAAAACACCTGTCTGTGCCTCCTTATCTAGACCTCTGTATAGAATATACATGAATTCAAGTGGTGATTTCCTGGTCGACGCTTCGTGTGAAATATAAAGGGTGAACATGTTTTACTCTTAAAATACGCGAGAATCATATACTTTTTTTCCAATTTGATTTCAATATTTAAAAGACGTTCAATAATGGGGATGGAGCCCGATAACTAATCATTAAATTACCTGTAACAATTAACCTTTTCTTTACTTCTGTTAGACAAGCTAAAATCCACTCGTGGTTAATCAATACTAAATGATATATTCACCATTATACATATCTTATCAAAAGCAATGATCATGGAGTAATAAGAAATGTATCATACCTGCTGAAGTGTGAGGTGCAAATTGTAAAATATGAAGTAAGAAATACAATTCCATCTCTCATAACGTCACCTCTTTCAAGCAAACAATTCTACAGAGCAAGATTCACCAATTTACATTTCATGTAACGTAAATGGAAATACGGACTTAGGAATCTAAATATTCAAATGGGGATTCAAAACAAAGTGGGAAAAGAAAGAATTGCTATTAAAAGCGCCGCCATTTTAAAACAGATGTACTTCTTTGATGAAGATGGTTTGGAGTTGTTTACCCTCGCCTTTCGGCATAAAACCATTTGGCGAGCAGACATTTTGCCCCGCTAGAGCATGTTTTTTAAATCATCAACGGATTTATATAAGTACATCATCTGTAAATAAGTAAACTTACACAGTTGGTCTTCGTTCAAGTCGATATATCGCTGTTCATTATGTTCACAAACAGAACTTGTTATTACATTTTATTTATCAGATGCATATACATGTACATACTTCGACAGTAAGAATATGTGGGAAAACATTAAAAAAAAATCCTCTTATGATCAACGTCACACAAAAAAAGCGATCTTCTGATGCATGAAGATGTATATTATACTGCGCAACAGTTAGTTCTGAACATGAACGCTCCAGTATCTCATCACTTAGAAACTCTCCTGATAACGTGTAATGATTATGTAAAGAAGTCAATGGGAAACTAATGCCACTTGTTATTAATCCAGTTTGGCGTTGGAGGGAACAGTAATGCAAAATGTGTGTTGATAAAATTGTTATTAAAATATGTATTCATCCTGTTTCGAATCAAGCGTCGACGCCAGAATGACGTTAATACCTTGATCCTCCACATGGACCTTTATTATCAGACCTTTTTAACGACATAACACTGCCAAAAGTGGACATCCAAGCATTTCATTTATGCGTTTTTAGCCGGTCTAGGATAGTTCGAAATATATTGGAATAGGGTGAATTTTTTAAGGATTTGTGATTTTTCTCTAGATTGGGCATTCAAAACCTCCGAATGTCAGTTTTCTGGCATCTTTGCTAGCCAAGGCTACTTCGTACATTAAAATTCCCATAAGTTATTAT
>JASEVX010000013.1:56037118-56168755 GCA_031761405.1 Serripes groenlandicus | reverse complement strand
TCAATTGATTTTTTTTTATAATACTCTTTATGAAAGTTGCCTCTTTAAACGAACAAAATCAATATATTATCATTTCATATAGGCTTAATATTTTTCGAAATATAATGCATAAAAAATAAAAATATAAAACTATCTATGGATTCATTATTATATTTTGTGTGAGAATAATAGTACAATATGAAGTGAAAGGACCTCTAGCCATTATAACGTCATTCATATTCGTTTACATTGACGAGATCAGCCGCTGAATATTGGCCAGGGGTCAAGGATTTACAAAGAAGCTTGTGTAGAACGTACGGGATAGTACATACACCTTTATCAAATCATGTTTCGAACGTGGCCTCTCAGGTGTTCTATTAATTTTGTGTGAGAATAATAGTACAATATGTAGTAAAAGGACCTCTAGCCATTATAACGTCTTTCATATTCGTTTACATTGACGAGATCAGCCGCTGAATATTGGTCAGGGGTTGTTACATTCCCTTTTGTCAAGGATTTAAAAGAAGCTTATGTAGAACGTACGGGATGGTACATATACCTTTATCAAATAATGTTGCAAAAGTGGCCCATCAGGTGCTGTATTTACTTTTTGTAGCACTTTAATTTAAATCTAATGGTGCTTCATTTTTGTCCAAGTGTATATTTTATTTAAAATCTTATTTCACTCTGACAGTATCATGTTTATTTTGGATTCTAGTATCAGTTTCAAGTTAACAATCTGTTTTCACGTGTTATTACTGTCAAGATGCATTTTTACTCTGCTTTTATATGATCGCGTGACTCCCGATTATCAGCTATATAGTATGCGCTCCTCGTGCTTACTGGTTGGGAGTTATATGGTTATATGGTTATATCATATTTATTATATTGTTATGTTTTTTGCTATATTGTAAAGTAAGAGTGTGTTTATACATGTATATTGCGGTGTAAGCACAACATATACTAAATAACACATTTTCCATCTTTGACGTGACATTTCGCCTTTCTCTGAAGTATGTTCTTAAATCGAAAAACCTTGTTGTGCCAAAATGTTTATCAAATAGTCTTGTGCACCACTTGCGAAGTCATTTGTGATGTTTTTTTTGTATTTTTTTACATTGACGTACATACGAACAATACAAGATGATGATAAATTCGCTAAGGCCGATTGATTAGCATGTCGCATTTAAAATTGACCGTCTCTGTAATGTTATCAATGTTTTAGGAGAAATTACTTAAATAAAAATAGAACGACGATTGCGTTCGAACAACTACGTATATTTGAGAATCTAGTTCTACCACTGTACATTATACCGTGACGTATTGATCGTTTAGTGTTTACCACCACTTTCAACAATTCGTCAGTGATGTCACGGCGTTTCCTGGGTATGTTACCAACTTACCAGTACAACAGTCTATTTAGCTTGACATCAGACAAGCACTCGCAAACTGATCCCCATAAACCTAAGTGCCAATCAGTGCGGTCATCACTAAGATACATCATGCTTGGCTATGGATGATATGACCCAGTACATGCAGTTGTTTGTTGTATGGCCTTTGGACTGAATATATAATGATACATGAGAGCAATTGTAGCATTCATAACATAACAGTCCCGAGTTCGGATTGTGCTTGCGGTAGTCGCATGAACAATGTACATTTGGCTAAGGCAATAAACCCGCATCGACGATCGCAATGCAAACCCCGCAAACCTAAGTGTCAAGGAATTACTACCATATGTAATGTATTTGGAATAATCCGGCCAAGAACGACGTGACGCATTACATGCAGTTGTTTAACTGTATAGTCACTGTACGAGTATAGTAGGCTACATACAACCACTTGGCAACCATAATATTGCAGGCAAGGTTCGAAGTGTGCTCGCGATAGTCAGGAAGGAGAGTCATTAAACAATGCACGTTTCCTAGCCTAGTGCCAGTTCATACGTGTGGCATCATTTAGGCTATACCCAATTGAAATACTGTGTGGAATCGGTTTTTAACTCCAAACTAAATAAACTTATTTAGTTCCGTCATTAAACCCTTATTTTCGTTTTATTACTTAAAAATTTACACATGCCATTTAGCTGCATTTCTGAAGGGTCTGCTTTTCCATGACAGACACAACAATATCCCTGCTTCTTGTAATACATTTTCCTGTAAACAAATCCGTCCGAACAGGGTTTACGTTGTCTCTCCGTCTTCCTGATTGTTGTACGGCTTTGGAATGTGTATTAGTTTCTGCTTAGCTGTTATATGTCCATTATTCTGTTTTGGAATGAAATGAATACTGTAAAAATTACATTGCATTGTCTGATCCAGGTTTCGTGTAAACATTACGGAACAAGTCGTAGTAAAGAGCGTCATGGGTCAGCCTCACTTGAAATGTCAGAAATGTCATAGAGTATGTGGTAAAGTGACATCTAAAGTCTTTGATTGACATGTCAGTTAATCGTAGTTTTTCAGTTAAAATGGGAAAGTCAATACATGTACCCTTTGAGACACAATGGCACACCGATAACACGTATGATTCTTATCAATTCTCGCATGCCACTAGAATACGTTTACACTCTTCCTCAAGGAGACCATATTGAATATACAAGGATGATAATGCTAACTTTGACGAGATAAGGTCACAGTCTGAACTAGTTTCTAAGATTATATTTGGAATTGTTTCAAGCAACAGACAGGGATATCTTTCTTGAGACAAATACTGGGCAAACCGACACTGTTCATGTATTAATTGTTGATATATTATATGTGGACTTATGGAGTTAAACGCCATTCTCACATTTCTCGTAGTATGTTATGTGGCGTGATTCGTATGTTGTAGATAAAGTAGAAGTTACTTCTTCCAATTCAGATAACCTGTATGTATTTTACATGATATATGAATATCTCACCAGAAGTCGTTCCTAATACTGTACACATATCCTGCATTAGAAGTATAGACTTCGATCATGGTACTCGTTGTTCTAAATCTACGGTCAAACTAGCTTAGAGCCAAACATTTTATAATTATTTAACCTACAATGTCACAGGTATTTGTATATAGAAAGTTTACACCACTGTCTATTATGCCGTTTTAAACATTCTCTATTTTTTCAAAGTCATTGGGCTAAAGTTTTCGAACATGTTCTCTTCAAGAATGAAATTATAATTAACAAGTAATCAATACACAAATGTTAAATAATACTTATTTCAGAAGGATGGTAATCCAAACTCGCGGGAAACATACATGAATATCATGAACACGTTTGGTGATACCGCATTTTTCAGATTCCACCCGTTTTGTAATAAAAAAATTAAAAGACCAATAAACTGAAATGTTTAACTTAAAATTACATGAAATCTATGTACAAATATTGAAAAAAGTAATGATAAATTGCAAAATACATACATGAATATCAAGAACCCGTTTTTTTAAATACCACTTATTAGGACTCAACCAGTTTTGTAATAAAATTACCGGAATTGTAAAAATCTGTGTACTTCAGTTATAATTCTCAGGGAATCAATACACAAATGTCAAATAATACTAAGGGTGTTGATGCAATCGTGCATGAACCATACAAGAATATCCTCAACCCGTTTTGTAAAACAGCTTATTTGGACTCAACCCGTTTTGTAAAAATATTGGAAATGTGAAAATATGTTTATCTCAGCTATATCGGAAATTTAAAAGACTGTGCTAATTGTTTTTAATTATTATTATAATACTTATTTTAGATGGGTGATAATTAAATCGCACATGATACAAACATAAAATCAAAAAAGATTTCAATAATGTTTGTCTGTCTTTCTCTCTGTCTCTCTGTCACTCTCTCTAGCTATATATCGGTTGTTTGTCTCTATTATCTATGTCTCTTTGACTCTCTCTCTCTCTCTCTCTCTCTCTCTCTCTCTCTCTCTCTTTCTCTCTCTCTCAATATCTTTCCCAATCTACCCAAACTTCTCACGCTGTCTCTCTTTCTCAATATACCCAGATTTCTCTCTCTCTCTCTCTTAATCTCCCATTCTCTCATTCGTTCCCTCACCCTCTCTCTATGTCTGTATGTCTGCATGTCTCTCTCTCTCTCTCTCTCTCTTGATTTGGCTTTATATCGTTCTTTGTTACTCTGTCTCCCTATATGTCTCTCTCTCTCTCTCTCTCTCTCTCTCTCTCTCTATTTCTCTCTATCATATATTTTATCTTTCTTGCTCTCTGTCTTTTCGACTTTATCACTATCCCGCCTCTCTATCTATTTGTTGCTCTCTATCTCACTGTCTCCTATTTCTCTTTCACTATCCTGTCTCTCTCTCCGTTTGTCTGTCTGTCTGTATGTATGTATGTCTGTCTGTCTGTATGTATGTCTATCTGTATGTCTGTCTGTATATCTATCTGTAAGTATGTCTGTCTATCTGTGTCTGTGTGTCTGTCTGTCTGTCTTTCACTCCCTCTATTTCTCTCACTGTGATTATCTCGATATCTTCATTTATTCGTCTCTGTCTGTCTCTCTTTCTCCCTCCTAACTCTATATCTCTTTCAATCTACCAAGCTTTCTCTCTCTCCATTTCTCTATCTCTCTCTCTCTCTCTCTCTCTCTCTCTCTCTCTCTCTCTCTCTCTCTCTCTATTTCTCTCTCTCTCTCTATATATATATATATATATGTAACCCAGGTCCAGGGGATTTAAGACTAATACTCCTTGGTGGGTTGTATAATTTTACTGTCGTGTTGATAATATACAAATGGAGTCTGTAATGAAATATAGAATGCATAAAGTGATGGATATGACAAGTTGAATTCTAAATACAATTATCATTAACAGAAAAGGAGCAAGCGAATATAAACATATATATATAACAAAAGTAGTAGAAAAGACACGTACCAGGATAATCGAGTTTCATAGAGAAATAGAGAAAAGTAAAGCTCTCCACATATCATTCCTCGTCCTTTCGGAATTAACATAAGAATGTCTAAGTGTATGAAGAAGAGCGGGAAAAGAGGGATTGTTAGAGTGCATGCTGGGATATGTTAGGTGATATCTGCTCACTAACATTCACTGATTATCATTGTTATCACACAAGCCCAGCTAATTATGCATGAGCAGTGTACATGTAGGAAAAATACTCTCTACATGTACCTTGGTTACATACTCCCCTGCAAAGTAAAATGGCTCCCGACATTTCTACAAAGACATAATTATTATTAGTTAAAATGTTATACATGAATTACAAAGACTACTTCACATGAAATACATGAATTACAAAAGCTATTTACTAAACATGACAAATTTGATTTACAAAACTACAACATACTAAATCTAGTTAAAAAACATTCTAAACAAAATAAACGTTTTGGGAACAAGCCCATTCTCCGTATCTGTCAGGGGGTTTACTAGATCTTGTGGATCTGCGGACCGGTTCGGCCACAGGTACAAACAGTCTCTCAGGAATAGGGGTAACATATGACTGATCATTTTCCGTATGACAATGATTTACAGGGGCCATGTCGCCAGCTGGAGAGTGATGCTCAGTCGTCGTGTCGCGAGCCTGAGTCTGTGCTACTGTTCGTCTCTGTGGTATAATATACCGATCACTGTTGTCAGAATGTGATGATGAGTCGGAATCCGAATCCGTATCAGATTGGGGCACCGGAAAAGCTTTCCTTGCTGGTTCCTTTCGGCTCAGCTTCGCTTTTCCTGACGTAATCCCAGCTTCATCAGTAGACGGTATGCAGTTGAATGGAAGAAGCATATTGCGATGCAGAGTTCTAGTGGGTCCTTTGCTGTTAAGTAACCGTAAACGGTACACCGGAACAGCAGCGTCGGGTATATCAGTTATGACATACGGCTCTGCCTCCCAAACATCTGCCAACTTACATTTTCCTGTGCGATGCGCTTTCCTCACAAGTACAGTGTCACCAACTTCTAACCTGTTTTCCTTTATTTTTCGGTCGTACCGTACCTTGTTGTCTGTGGCATTTCTCTGTGCGGTCTCATATGCGGTGCGGTAGGCTTGTCTCAATCTTTGCTTGAGTCGAGCAATGTAGTCCGTAGGGCTGCCGCTATTACTTTCGTCAGGCGTGATTCCTAAGAATGCGTCTACAGAAAGACGGGGATGCATCCAAAAAGTAGATAGTGTGGCGAATAGCCTGTAGCCTCGTTCTTAGTTGCATTATAGGCATGAACAAGAGGACCTAGTCAGTTTTCTGGGATTCCTCAAGCGTACCAAGCATTCTGAGAAGGGTTCTGTTAAATCTCTCCGCACTTCCATTTCCCATAGGGTGATATGGGGTTGTTCGGGTTTTTCGAACATCGGCAATTTTGCATAGCTCTTTTATGACATTGCTTACAAAGTTCCGGCCTTGGTCGCAGTGTAGCTGTTCCGGAAAAGAGAAATTGACGATGAAGTGATCGTATAATGCTTTGGCTGTTGTTTGTGCTGTCGGGTTTTTCGTCGGAACTGCTTTTGAAAATCGCGTAAAGTGGTCTGTAATGACTAGGATGTTCTCATATCCTCCTTTAGACCGCTCCAGTCCAAGAAAATCCATACACACGAGCTGCATTGGTCTTGAGGTGTTGATAGGCATAAGCTCAGTCATGTTCCTCACTGGTGTTTTCCGCCGTACACACCGGTTGCAAGTCTCAACTCTGTGATTTATGTCCTTTTCCATACCTGGCCAGTCAAATCTTTGACGAGCAAGCCATAATGTTTTTTCCTTGCCTGGATGACCAACGCCAATATGAATACCCTTAAATGCTTCATTCCGATGAGATTCAGGGAGGACGAGTTGTTTTACTTTCTGACCGTCAATGACCGCGTTCCTGTACAATACCCCATCATCTTTGAAAAGGCGGTGGTATTGCTTAAAAATACACTGTGCTGATACAGGGGTTTTGAGTATTTCCTCCTTCGTCGGACGAAAACCGCGATCAATGGCGTCAGAAACGAGAGAAATGGTCTCATCAAGCTGTTGTTCGACTTTCCAGTCAATTGTGGGGAACTTTCCTGAAGGCGCAAAATCATCATCTGCAGAATGAGATGTTGTGTCTCCATCGAGCGATCCAATAAGGCTGACATCCGCAGTAGCGGCATGGCAAATAGCTTTTACCACATCTCCAAAGAGACTCGGCATCCGGGAAAGGGCGTCGGCGTCAGCATTTTGTGCACCAGGCCTATAAGAAATGCTGAAATTGTAATTGGAAAGAGCTGCAACCCATCTATGACCAGTTGCATCCAGCTTTGCAGTTGTCATGACATATAGTAAGGGGTTGTTATCCGTTACGACTTCAAATGACGTACCATGAAAATAGTCATGAAGTTTGTCCGTTACTGCCCATTTCAACGCAAGGAATTCCAGTTTATGTGCAGGATAGTTCCTCTCACTTGGTCTTAAACCTCGTCTTGCGTAGGCTATGACGCGATCTCTTCCGTCATGGTTTTGGTATAGAACAGCTTCAAGTCCTAGGCCGCTGGCGTCAGTATGTAACTTAAACGGTTAGTCATATTAGCAATGGCAAGTATAGGAGGTTCTGAAAGTTTCTGTTTCAGCGTATTAAATGCTAACTCCTGCTGATCACCCCAAATCTAAGGTGTTGCCTGTTTGCATTTTTTCTTCCTCCGACAGCCATCTTTGATCTTGTTCAGACCGTGAAGTCTTTTACAAAACGACGGTAGTACCCTGCAAAGCCAAGAAAAGACCGCACGCCTTAACATTCCTAGGGGTTGGCCAATTCTTAATAACTTCGGTCTTTGCAGGATCTGCTTCAATAACATTTTGTGATACAACATGCCCTAGATATGAAATAGACAACTTGAAAAACTCGCATTTCGAGGGTTTAAGCTTCAGTTTGTGAGTAGCTAGTCGACTACAAACAGATTCTAGGCACTATATGTGCTCTTCAAATGTTCTGGAAAATATAAGGATGTCGTCTATGAATATTAGACATTCTTTCAGCAGTAAATCGCCCATGCATTTCTCCATAAGACGTTGAAATGTGGCTGGGGCATTACAAAGTCCAAAACTCATCCTATTGCACTCGTAAAATCCGAGATTACCAACAGAAAATGCCGTTTTGTGTTTGTCTCCTTCCTCTATTTCTACTTGCCAATAAGACGAAGAGAGATCCAATTTTGAAAAATATTTCGCTCCATACAGGACATCGACTGCGTCGTCAAAACGTGGTAACATATACGCATCCTTCCTGGTCCTACTGTTTAATGTTCTGTTGTCAATGCAGAAACGGAGCGAGTTATCTTTCTTGCGGACTAGAACAGCATTGGAAGAGTAGGGACTATCAGACTCGCGAATAGCACCACAATCTAACATTTCCCGCAAGTGTTGTCTGACCTCCTCGTACATTGCTGGGGGAATTTTCCGATAGGGGTCCTTGAAAGGGATATCATCGTCAAGTACGATTTTATGCTTGACTAAATCAGTCCGTCCGATATCGGTGGTACCTGTTGAAAAAACATGTTTCCATTGACCAATGACTGTCTTCAAACGAAATAGTTGTTCGGGTGAAAGGTTGTAACTCTCTATAGACACACCAATTTCGTCCGCAGCTTTTGATAGATTATCAGACTGGCTTCCCTTACCATCCGACTTTAAACATGAAGTCAGGTTATCAACCACATTTACTTCATTTAAATGACAAATAAGAGACTTAGGACGAATATGAATTGGTTTCGCAGTCATATTACATATGTGCACAGGCACCTTAACACAATCTCCTGTTGCTGGTAGTTTGACAACATGTGGTTTCACAATGAAACCAGTAGTCGAATCAATACAGTTTTCGGTTACAACGGACCCAGCAATATTATTGCAACCGCGGGTAATACCATTTATATTCAAGGACTCGTATGGTCCAACAGTAATGATGCGCTTGTTCGTGGAACGTACCACACACGGATTACATGTAAGGGCTGTAAAAGCAACCGACCATACCTCGGGAATATTACCAACGTTATCGGTTTCTGCGATAGACTTACACCGACGTATAACGTTTGTACCAATAACTACAGGGCAAGTACTACCAAAACTAGTATCAGGCACAACAATGACAGGTACAGGAACTTCTAAATTGGCTAAAAAAGTGATACGAATATAAGTCTCAATATACCCATTTACTGCTAGCAAAGATCCATCTGCAATTGAAATGTCTATACCCAAGTTACTAATGTTCAGTAGTGGTGGTTTGTTAGCAAGAGCTTTGTAAAACAAGTTAGATACAGTGGTTACCATCGCTCCACTATCAATTAATGCGTTAACACGAACATTGTTGAAAATATCTCATGCGTATTGCTAGGGCCAACAAATCTATCCTTAAGGTTTTGGCCTTTCTTAATATCACCAACCCCCGATCGACCATTGTCAGAGGTGGTTGTCAGTTTGACGCTTGGTGTTTTCCTTCATGTGATTGCTGGGTCTGATCCGGATTACCACGCCATCTATTTTTCCAGCGAGGCCTATTACCCTGGTCGTTATTACGCTGCCCAGCGCCGTTCTGGTTATGTCCGTTCTGGTTATGTCCGTTCTGGTTATATCCGCTCTGGTTATGTCCGTTCTGGTCATCTGGTGTATGTCTGCTTCTCGATCCAGAAGAAGTTGTTCCAATAGTGTCCAGTTTACTCATGATTCTGGTCAACTTATCGTCCAAAGTCTGATTAAGACGCTTTTCCATGGACTCCATCTGATTCTATACTTTGAATCGAGCTTCTTTTCCATGGATTGAAGTCTCGCCTCAAATGCATCCTGATGTACTAGAGTAACCGGGTTATGTTGAGCATGTTTAATACTACCCGTAGTCAAAGAAATCTCCTTTTCAACTTGTCGTATCTCCCGAAGGAGAGTGTTAAAGTCTGCAATGGAGTCGTACTTATGCCTAGTCTGGCTCTTTAACTTTTCGGAACACAAACCGGTCCAAAACTTGTGTCGCAACAGGTCATTCTTAAAATCGCTGAAAAATGAGTTTTACTTTCCAAGCTTTCAATGGTACTATAGTTATACCGTGACGGGTAGATTGCGTTTAGCAATATTTCAGTTATCTCACCACATTTATCACGGTGAATGGTGTTTATTATGCTTTCAACAGTATTATAGTTATACCACTACGAATGAATGTTATTTTGCTGTCAACAGTATTATAGCTACATCTCTGGCAAAGGTGTTTACTTTGCTTTCAAACGGTTAATCATTTTAGATGTCTGACTACATTTTTTGGACAACTGCACGCTTAAATATGTAGTTCCTAAACGTCCGTCTTTTGCTGTAGATGATATACAGGGCACAATTCAGATGCTTTGGAAAACGTATGAAATTCGTCAAATGCCTTATAGATTTTCGTTTATCGTTGATGTTATACCTTAGTATGTATTCATTGTAGCTGTTCTCCTTGAGAATTGGTTATTTCCTCAGTTAAAATCGGAGTCATGAGTAAATAAATCATTGCTGCGAGAGTGTTTTTACTTGGGCTAAAACTTGTGTAGTTGATAATCAAAACATACGATCAGTAATTTTACAGCATTCTCATAACAAATATAACGCTTTCAATGGCCGAAATGGTTAAAGAGCCCGGAGTACTTGGAAATGAATCCTGAATAAATTGACTATTGCTCCGAAAACATATCTCGTTGTACTATTCTAAACGTTATAGCTTTTAATTACTGAAGCAGTGGTGTCTCAAATTATCAGGAACTTTATAAAATTCATATATTAAATAAAACATGTTAAATCACTGTGGGCTAAATATTGAATATATTGTTATAAACAATTATGTTGACGTGTCTGTTTATAAAGGAGGTACAATAGATTAGTTGGAAAGTTAACTATATCTTAACCCTGCCAATGCTGACTTTCTAAAATGGAATTGTCCACCTTTGCGTTTGGAAGAGACCATTGCTAATATCAAGATGCAATTGTTGAGTTTAACCAACTGTAGAGAGGTTGGTCAGACGGTTAGTCTGACTCTATACCGATGGCACAGGTTTCACAAAATCGGTTTCAGAAGTCAAAAGGTTAACAAATTGATCTTGACAGTAAAGCGGCCATTTCACCAAGTATTTTTTTTTTACAATCGGCCCGATCTGGACCAGATTGTCCCCGATGAGTCAATTGTTTTGATCAGCCCGATTGTCGTCCTGAATCGCCTCCAATCGTCCCCTTCTTTGACCCGATTGAGTCCCGACCAATGGACCATGGCGGGGGACGAATCACGGACGTTCCTCGCGCGATCGACACGTTTCCGAGTCGCAGGTATGCGAAAGTACGCGCAAGTATCCGCATGTACACTGCAAAGGCCCGGTAGGGACCCGCTTCTCGCAGAGTCTATACGAAAACTCCAGAGGGCGGGAGAGACAAGAGGATCTTAAGGGGATCCTCCGACGACCAGGATGACTACGGGCCACAGTTTCTGATTGGCTACTGTTTTTCAACATGATTATTTTCCTAAATAAATGTTCGGTTTAAAAAGAAGTAAACAAATGTTACTTTGAGTGACTTAAAATACATGGGTTTAGTAAAGGTCGCACCTATAATTAATCCTTTCCAACTTTTTGAAAACATTGTGGCAACAAAATAATGCTCAGCATGAACAGTTTCTCATTTTGTCACAATGTTTTCAACTCTATTTAATAATTAAATTCTCATTAGTGGAGAATGTTCACGTTTTTGCAAAAATATGTTCTATGTCGTTTGCTGCAGTTTGTTTGTTTGTGGTAAAACGGTTAATGTCACAACATAATCCGTTGTTAAATTATCCCGTGACTCTCTCTCCGTCTCTCTCTCTCTATCTATCTCTCTCTCTCTCTCTCTTTCTCTCTCTCTCTCTTTCTCTCTCTCTCTCATCTCTCTCTCCTCTCTATCTCTCTCTCTCTCTCTCTCTCTATCCCTCTCTCTCTCTCTCTATCTCTCTCTCTCTCTCGCTAAGTCTCTCTCTTTCTCTTTCTCTCTCTCTCACACTCTCTCACTCGTACTCTCTCTCTCTCTCTCTCTCTCGCTCTCTCTCTCTCTTTATATATATATATCCATCTCCCTCTCTCTCTCTCTCTCTTCCTATTTCCCTCCCCTCCAACTCTCATTCCTTTTCCCCTCTCTCTTGCTATGTCTCTCTCTCTTGCTAAGTCTCTCTCTTTCTCTTTGTCTCTCTCTCACTCTCTGTCGCTCTATCTCTCTCGCTCTCTCTCTCTCTCTATCTCTCTCATCTCTCTCTCTCTCTTTTTCTCTCTCTCTCTATCTCTCTCTCTCTCTCTCTATCTCTCTCTATCTCTCTCTCTCTTTCGGTTTCTCGTATTTGGCTGTTTTAGATATCGTTTTATGCTGAGCATAAATGTTTAATCTTCCTTCAACAGTTTTATGTTTACACCACTTATAATTGTGTAAAGACAAGTACTTCACTCTGATGTTGAAAGGAGAGGGTTCATTATACTGATCATTGCACCAAAATGTTTATCTTCCGACTAAATTAAGATGTATACTGTAGGAAATTAAACAATCAGTAATTTTACGTATCAAATATAAAGTGTTCAATGACCGAATAGATTATTAAAATATTACTCTACAATGTTGACCTAACCCCCTCTGTGTAGCATTGCGAGGTGCATATAGTTAAATCTTGAGTACGACTCGTTGGGTAAAGAAGGGAGCAGTATTACTCCACAGTGTTGACCTGACCCTAACCTCTGTGTATTATTTTGAGGTATATATAGTTTAGTTTGGAGCACGGCTCATTTGGTAAAGAAAGGAGACGTAAAAATCGATAATGTTGACCTAACCCTGACACCTGGTTATTATTATGAGCTACGCGTATTTTAATCTGGAGCACGACTAATTTGGTACTTATTACTCGATAATGTTGGCCTGACCCTGCTAATAGCTAAGAATATCTTGACATCGACAATCTGAGCCGAACGTGATTGGATCGTGAGTGTGATTGGAACGTTTTAAGAGCGGAACTTAATTTTGCACTCAGAACGAAATAATCATAACGAATGAAAAAATCAAATCACATGAATGCTTCGCTCATTGAATGGTTGCAACAATTTACTCGATACTTATTTTACGAAACTACTTTTGATCGAGAAAAAGTGTTCCCAGTGAGCGTAAACAAGCAATCAATTGTGTTGGAACAGAAAAGCAATCATAATGATTTGAAAGAATGAACGCTTTTTATAAGCTGTTGGAAACGTGAGCGGAATGGAACTGACCGGAACGGAGCGGGGCGTGATCGGTAAATGTGTTAATTACATAATGTTCTTAATTGGACAACGTTCAGAATTGTGTGTACTCTGCCTTCAACGGTATAATAGGTACAACGCTCAGAATGGTTTAAAATCTGCTTTCTACAGTATCATAGTTACACCACTCGGAATGGTGTGTACTCTGCCTTCAAAGGTATAATAGTTTACACCACTCAGAATGATTTTAACTCTCCTAATACAGTATTATAGTTACACCACTCATAATTGTATGTAATCTGCTTTCAACAATATTAATGTTACAAAACTCAGAATTGTATTTAACCTGCTCTCAACAAAACTATAGCTACACAACGTATAATGGTGCTTTATTTACTTCAGAAGTTTTAGAGTTACACCACTCAGAATGTGTTAAGTCTACTTTCACCAGTAGTTTAGTAACATCACAAAGAAGATGTTTTCCTGCTTTCAACAGTAATATAGCGTTATTACTTAGATCTTTGTTTATAGTTCTTACAGCGATGGTATACCTGCACCACTCTGCTGTCAACAGTTATATAATTGCACCACTTAGAATGGCATTTACTCTGCCGTCAACAGTTATATAATTGCACCACTCAGAATGGCGTTTTCTCTTCTGTCAATAGTTATATAATCACACCACTAAGAATAGTGTTTACTCTGCTTTCAACAGTAATATACCTATACCACTCATAATGGTGTTTACCTTGGTTTCATCAGTTTTAAAGTTGCATCACTCAAAATGGTGATACTCTGCTTACAACAATACTTAGCTTATCTTCCGACGCATGGGTCTCGTTTGCTTCCATATTATTTCAATTATATATATTCTGCTTCCAACAGCATTATAGTGACACCACTAAGAATAATGTCTACTCTGCTTTCAACAGCCTTGGTAGGGTATATCAATCTAAACGTCTGACTACATAATTCGGACCACTACATGTGTATACGAAAATATGTTTTCTCTTGCACATATCCACACATCCGTCTTCGGTTGCATATTTGATATAGTTGAGTGTTCTTATGCTACGAAAACATATCATACGCGCCACATGCCTTGTAGCTTTACGTTCATGATGTTTTCTCAGTAGTATATATCCTATAAACTATTTAGTTTAACTGTGTTCTATTTAATGATATAATTACGCCTTATGTTGTGGTTATTTAACAATTCAGTAAATATACACATTTAACTTATCAAATATAATGATATCTATGACCATATTGATTATGGAGACCAGCGGCCTTCGTCATGAGTATGGAATAAATTGACCACTGATCCACACTAGCTTTAAATACTGAATTAAACACTATGCTGTGGGGACTCTAAATATTAATTCATTTTTGAAATTTCAATACCAAATATTAAATGTTATAAGACCGTATTGATCATTCAGTCATTCAGTAAGAAGATAGGAATACATTGACTATTGCTCCAAAATAAATATGTTATTACTGCATTAAAAAACTATGTTGTAGGTATTCAAAAGATCGGTAGATATTCAAAATTCCAATATCAAATATAAACTGTTATAAGACCGTATTGATCATTCAGTCATTCAGTAAGAAGATCCGAATAAATTGTCCATTGCTCCACATTAAATATTGTATTACTCAATGTAGTGAGTACTCAAATTATCAATAGATTGTTAACATTTCAATATCAAATATGAAATGTTATAAGACCTTATTAATCATTCAGTCATTCAGTAAGAAGATCGGACAAATTGACCATTGCTTCACATTAAATAATTTATTACTGAATTAAACAGTATGTAATGAGTTCTCAAGAAGATCGGAATACATTGACCATTGCTCTACATTCAATATGTTATTACTAAATTAAACCAATAATTCCAATATCAAATAAAAAAGTTATCAAACCATTTTGTCATTCAGTAAGAAAATCGAAATAATTGATGCGAAAGAAATATTTGTTTATTAAGTTAAACGCTATGTTGTGGGTACTCAAACAATCGGAAAAAATATAAAATTCCAATATAAAATATAATATGATATACGACCGTATTGATTAATCAGTCATTCAGGAAGGAGATCTGCATAATTGACTATTGCTCCGAAATAAATAGTTTAGTACTTAATTGAACACGATGTTGTAGGTACTCAAAAGATCGGTAGATATACACTATTCAAATATCAAATAAAACAAATTGTAAGACCGAATTGATCAATCAGTCATTTAGTGAGGACATATGAATAATTGACTATTGCTCCAAATTAAATATTTTACTACTGAATTTAACACTGTTTTGTAGGTACTCAAAATATCGGTAGAATAACGAAATTCCAATATAAAATGTTATGAGATCGTATTGGTCATTTAGTCCTGGGACATAGGTAAAGTAAATAGTTTAAGTACATAATTAAACACTATTTTATAAGTACTCAAAACGATCGCCTTACTCACTCAGATGAGTCTTTTGATAATTAACCGAGGACTCAGGAATACATCAATCGAACCACTGCATTAGTGAAAAGGTCGATTATGAACCGCCATGATTGTTTGTATAATCCAGTCTCACCATATATACTCTTATCATGTATATCTATTTCCAGAGCAGGCCAGTGTACCTTATGATGTATGTACTAGTTTGAGGTCACTTGAATAGTATGTCCCACAACATCAAGTTTGGCTAAATACGGATTTAAAAAGATAACATACAACCCTTATCTGTAACTCTAGGTGACTCACGTTTATTTGGACGTGTCCATTTTTAAATGAAGTTAAATCGATTGAGCGGAAATCTAACTAAACGACATGTTAAACAAATCTTAACTCTTTCAATGCCGAATTTCTCAAATGGAATTATCCACCTTTGCGTTTCGACGAGAGCAATGTCGATTCTAGGAATATCAAGATAAATTTGCTGAGTTGAGCTAACTGTAGAGAGACTGATCAGACGGCTAGTCTGGCTCTATACTTGTGGCACAGGTTTCACAAAATCGGTTTAAGAAGTCGAATGGTTCACTAAATGGATCTTGAAATTCAATAAATTAACCTACCTGTGTTCTTGTACAAATATGTGGCTGTATAAAGTGACAGGCACGAATTAACAGTGTTTTCACGCTTCTGTTTTTTCCTATATCGACTTTCTGTTTAAAAGAAAGTAAACACATTTCAAGGGAGGTTACTTTAAATGACTTAACATTCATGTGTTTAGTAAGTTGTCAAACCTGTATTAAACCTTTTACAACATACAGATGCTGTGAGGCCCCTTTGAAGCAGACGACGATTTGAAAATGTGTTGGGAAAAGGAGAAATTCTCATGATGATCAGATTCTTTTTTGTCACAATGTTTTCAAATATATCTAATAATTAAATTCTCACTTTTGGACCATACTCTCTTTTGCCAAACTGATTTCAAAGACTGCTACAGATTTATTGTTTGTGAACAAATGGTAATGTCACTACATAATTCGTTGTTAATTGCTCATGTCTGTCTGTGGGTGTCTGTGAGGTTCGCTGACACTCATTCTGAATTATTGATTCAGTTTTCTTGTAGATCGGCTTTAGGTCTCCAACATGCAGGAATTTCATCATGATTATTTGACAACATTTTGGCAAAGCAAAAGGAGAAATGCCCGTGATGATCAGTTTCTCTTTTTGTATCAATGTTTTCAAATATATTTAATAATTATACTCTCATGTATGGAGCATTTTCACGATTTTGAAAACATACGTTCGAAGGCTTTTGCTGCAGATTTTTTGTTTTTGGAAACGGGTTAATGTCACAATATAATTCGTTGTCAATTAATCCTGTCGGTCTCTCTGCGAGTATCTGTCAGGTTCCTTAACACATAATCTTATTTATTGTTTCTGTGTTCGTGTAGATCAGTTTAAGGTCTTTTACATACATACCTTTGCAGGAATGGCATCATGATGACGCTAAACCTTTAAATATCACTGTGAACAATTCCTGTGAGTTCCGTTTTCTACACGTACGCCAAAGTACAGTGACCTCTCTGACCCTACGTTCATATACTCGTACAAGCACAGATACATAAATAATGAAACATTGAAGGGAAACTAACCCGTTACATTATTAAAGACAGACTACTCTTTACTATGTGGTGTATATGTGTGTACTACGTACTGTATTGATTTTATCCCTTTATGTACATATTGTATTCTGTATAACCGTAATTACGATTTTATTGACACTCTGGTTTTAGTAGTCATTTAGAATAAAAACATTAAAATTATATCAATTTAGTAGTTCTTTGTATATTATCATGAACAGTGATATGATATAACCCAACTTTAAAATATTTTCGACAATAGTAAATTAATATCACACTACACTCGGTGTGATATAATCCGAACACACTGTTTCGAAGCTTCTGACAAACAAAGTAAACTTTATTTGGTAGCATGTACCATAAGGCAGTTCTTACATACACACTTAAGTTGTTTTTCATCTGGAGCAAGACTCATTGATAAAAATGAAGATGTATAACTCGACAAGTTCTTACAAACACAATTCAGTTGTTTTGAGTCTGGAGCAAGACTCATTTGGCTAAGAAGGTGGACGTATTACTCGACAATTTTGTCCTGGCCCTGACCTCTGTGTTTTATAGAGAGCGATACATACACAGTTAAGTCTCGAACAAGGCTCATTTGGTAAAGTAGGCAGGCGTATTAATCAACAAAGTTGACCTGACATCTGTGTATTATTGTGAGGTACATGCATCATAGTCATAAATACGACTCATTTGGCAAAGAAGATTGTTTTTAGTGTGGAATATGGCTCATTTGTTAAAGAAGGTAGACGTATTACTGGACAATGTTGACCTGACACTGACATATGTGTATTATGTTGAGAAACGCGTAGTCTAGTCTGGTAAACGGCGCATTTGTTTAGATGGTAGACGTATTACATGACAATGTTGACCGGAACCTGACATATGTATGTTTTTGTGAGGAATGCGTAGTTTAGTCTGGAACACACGGCTCATTTGGTAAAGGATGTAGACGTATTATTGAACAATGTTGCATGATCCTGACCTCTGTGTATTATTTTGAGGTACACATAGTTAAGTCTGGTGTAAGGCTTATTTGGTATAGAAGGCAGTCGAATTACGCGACAATTTTGTCCTGACCCTGACTTCTGTGTATTTTCATGAAGTACACGTATTTTAATTTACTTGTGAGATGAATAACAGACAGTCTAAATTTCTTGGAAACACGTGCAATTATAATATGAATATTTAAGCGAAGGTCAGGATCAGATCAAATACATCGGGTTATAAAAGTAGTTTACGCCGAAGTTCAGTTAATGATTTTCGACCAATGTACACTAATATTACATTTAATGAATGTGCATGCTTATCTTGATCTTCTTTGCTCACATATGGTGTGTCAAGCCATATAAACTATACTATACAGTCGCATACAACAGGATATGTGATGGTGTAGATACATATTTAAAAATCGCAAGACTAAATAACAAGAAGGGTTTACTATAGTGACCTATGCAACAATATAGATAATCTTTTTTTACAAGTTAAACCAACAGGTGAACTAGAATAACACCTTGATAAATATACATCATGAGATTTAAATCGCAATCCACATACAACAAGTTTGGTGCAGACGAATTTGAATACACCAGCGTAAACGCTTCATAAATGACACTTGTGTCGGAAAAGGAGACATTCCTCCTAATAATCAATTTTCATTTAATAACAAAGTTTTCAAAAATCGTTTTCAGCCCATGCAACAAAGTTAGTCTGAAAGTGAAAGGAAAGAGATCAGATTCAGGAAATTATGTTTACGTTTATAAACTACATAATAATGCAGCGTAAAGAAATGCACATGTTAAACCAGAGCTTTAGATAACATTTTAGCAACTCCTTAGTTGACACTCTTACCGTATTGTTTGAGTACCCTAGATTTTAAGTACCCATAGTTCAGGGTTTGGTTGAGACATGAGAGCGATAATGGTTAGAAAAGACCAGTTTACTCCTCTTTATCTAGACCTAAGTACATTATTCACATTCCAAATCTTTATTTGATCCTCTTATCCTATGTTTGAGAACCTGCAGTATAGTTTTGTTTAGTCATATGAGAGATATTTGTGGGAAAAGACCACTTTAATTCCCCTTATTTAGAACTATGTACTCTTATTTCACTCAATTTTGTCTCCAGCCTTCTACCAATAGATTCGATGCTATATTGTTTCGGGAAACTTTACATGTGACATCCATACGCACGATATATCCCTTTTGTATGTCGTATAGTCGAGCCGAAGCACGCAGTCAAACATGTAGGGCAAAGCAATAAATTTAACGTCTTACCTCTAGAATATCATAAAATGAATTCTTTTAAAGTAGACACAGTGTCTGTGTCTGTTGATTTATTGATTTAAGTGATACATTACAACACAATCTAAAGTATTTTAGACAAATTTAGATTCAGATCAATTTGAACATTGGTATATTATTCACCAGTTAGTCACAGGTATTTTGAAGAAGATTCTAACAAACAAAGTAAACTTTAATAGTGTAGCATGTATCAATAGGCAGTTCTCACAAACACCAGTAAGGTGTTTTGAGTCTGGAACTCGACTCATTTCGCAAAGAATCGAGTTGTATTTAGGACAATATTGACCTGAAATTTTACCTATGTGTAGTATTATGAAGTACACGCATTTCCGTGACTTTGTGAGATAACATAATTTCCTAAACACATGTTCAAGATCAGATCAATTCTCTCGGGTATTACCGTATTGATCATATTCTTCTATTTTATAGCATGCATTATGCATATAGAAAATATCATGCTGCAATAGAATTACAGGTTTTAGTATTGTACTACCAGAGGCGTGGATAATTGATATCACGCCCTCTATCGCTAATGCAACATAATTTTCCTTTTATCATAAACCATGTATACATGTTTAGGAATTATTAAAATTAAAAGTAATGAAAGTACTGTAGATAGATATCATTGTGATCGGTTAAGAGGAGATGCAGAAGTGCATATAGAAATATTTATCTTAAAAAAATCTCCACCATGACAGAGAAGTACCGATTATATCATTCGGTCCAGATAATACTTTTTTAATGATTATATTACCCTAATAGCTCTACGGAAATCCAACCAGGAACATTCATGATAGTACAGTTTCTTCCTATTTATTGACTAAACTGAACCAACAGATGCAACCCGAGTATGTAATCTATTAATACAAGCTAGTATTGTTTTCAATGATAACACGTAAATTAAGAAGCGTAATCTACCAAAACTGTTGTGTTGTGAATGATTTTCTGGTTGTTCATATCAAGTATTGAACTTTACTAAGTTTCTGTTAAACGAAATGGATAGCAAATTCTAATTTGACAGAAAACTTGTATAAAAAATGAAAATACTAATATAAAAAGGTCTAAATAAAAACAATGTTATAATGTTTAAAAGAGTTTTACACCTCGAAAACGGAAGACAAGCGTGGTCCTGAATCAATCGACTGAGTGATAGCTATGTACCATATGTGTAAATGCTAATATCGGAGAACATGTAAATAAGAGCGTGAATGAAACTGCTAGGAATGAACACTGTAAATGGAACGTATCAATAAAGGAAATTTATTTTGATATTAAATCTTTGAATAATTTGTAATTACCGTTAAGTTTAGTTGATATCAGTCCAATGTTTTAGGAGATGATTTTGTTTAAAGCTAACATATCATTTTATCCCTATTCTGATACAGAATGGCAGATACCTGTTCAAACCAATCAATATGGCTGAAACAAATTACAGATGTATCCTGAAATCAGACAACAACTTGATAGAAAAGGAACTATTAAGTTGTGTCGTGTTGCCCCTTTACTGATGCAATCTGGCTGACATATGTTAAACTAGCAATACAGCTTAAAAAACTATTGTGTTGAATCAGCCAACGAAGATTTGTACTAAATTATCTTGGAATCTGACAAGATGATTCAGAGAAAAACAATTTTACAGTTTTATTCCCTTCCTGCTGCCGCAGCAACAAAAGTTGTGTTTATAATTTTATATGTTTGAGATCATATCAAAGAGGACCACCAAAACAACATTCCTGTGAAGTTTTGTCGAAATTTCCAAGTGAATTAGGATGAGATATCATTTGAAGCTTAATGTTCAATTTAGCCATTTTATGATGCCGCTTGGTACTGTATCTTTCCACCAATCAATATGGCTTAATAACTATTAAGAGGGTCACTGAATGTTTAAATAAGACAAGCTACTTTTATAAGAATAGAGTACTAAAATGTTGAACTTTTCTGATGCCGTCTTGCTTCTCTTTTTTCAACAAACTGATATTGCCTGAACAATTTCGTAGAGAGTCTCTGAAGGAACATTTCTACTTAATGACCTGAATCGGACAAGACCTTTAGATATTGTGCATATAACTTCCTTTCTCAGATACCGCACAAACAAGAGTTATACACATATCTTTGAACATTATTAGGAAATGGACTGCCAAAACAACATTCCTTGTTTTTTGTCCAGCGGAAATGGATGCGATTTTATTTGAAGCTAAACGTTCAATTTTACCGTATTTTTATGCCAGCTGGTTTCCACAACTCTGAACCAATTACTAAGACTTAAAATTTGTCGAGGATTAATGAATCACAGTTCTGCTAAATCATCTTGAGATCAAACAAGCAGTTTCATAAGAATGTAGTTAAAACATTTTGTCATTTTGCCCCTTTTCTTATACCGCCTGATTGACATGATAAACAACCACTTAATATGGTTATATTTGTAGAGATGTATACAATGATAACATCATACTACATTAAATTGATTTCATACAAGGTAAATCAGGGGATTTTTTTTTTTAAAAATGGTCAAAATCCACGCTTTCTGATGGTACAGTTAGTTCTTCGTAGAAAATAAATATAGTGCTTAATGTTTTCATTTTCACCGATATTTCCAAAAGTCGTCGGCTGCAGAGGCGCCACATTAGATATGTATGTGGGTAAGGGTTGCTAGATCAGGTGTTTTTTTCTGAATATTTCAGAATAGCATAGAAAATATTGTGGCAAAAGAAGATACTGCTCTTTTTGAGCATTGTCTCCATTTGCCACAATGTTTTCAAAAGTTGTCATTAGCTAATGCGTATGCAAGTGGAAAAATATGTCATGCAAGTGGAAAAATATGTCATTCAAATTTCGCAAACATATCTACTTTGTCAGAGGAAATATACATTGTTCAATTATTTATGTTACTAGAGTGAACAAAGGGTTACAATTTACAAAGAGTAATTAGTTCAGGCGGTCTTACAAACTGGGAGGGGGTGGTGTAGTGCTATCTTTATCCTTTATTACACTTTTATGTGCTATTTACACATTCAGTGACTTGTAATTTTATTTGGTTACCTAGAATAAGTGGTATTTATTTGACTCATTTGACTTTTACTTATGTTTGCATTGTTTGCACTGTTTGTTGGCGTACTGATATGATAGAATAGGTGTTCTTAGTCATTTACATCAAGTGACTTCAAAATCTCACTTGTAACTATGGTAGCCTTGCTATCTCAATTCTACCACAAAGATTATACAAAATTCTTTAGTTTAAATAACGACACAACATAATTTACACGGGAAACATAATTTACGATTTGGATGTAAACCACACCCAACTACAAAATGTTGTACATAACGTAAAAGCATACTTCAATGCGGTCACATTATTATATTTATATTTCTCGATTGCTCTATCTCTCACTCTATCTCTTTTTGTTTTATTTCCCCTCAATCTCTTTTAAGAGTGTTATATTTATATCACGGCCAAGTGGTTTTTATTCTGCTTTAATAAAGAGTTTTAAAGTTATATCACGGCCAAGTGGTCTTTATTCCGGTTTCTACAATTGTATGTTTATATCACAGCAATGCAATATATTCTGATTTTAAGAGTTAGTAATATCACGGGCAAGTATTATATTTATATCACGGCCAAGTGTTCTTTATTCGGGTTTCTACAATTTTATATTTATATCACGGCAATGCAATGTTTTTTTGTATTAAATAGTTGTATAGTTATATCAAAGCCAAGTGGTGTTTATATTGGTTTCTGCAGTATTATATTTATATCTCGGCAATGCAGTGTAATGTGCGTTGAAGAGTTTTATAGTTATATAACGGTCAAGTGTTGTTTTTCTGCTTTAAAAGAGTGTTATAGTAATATCATGGCCATGAGGTGTGTGTTCCGCTTTAAAGAGTGTTATAGTTATATCACGGCCAAATGGTGTTTATTCTGATTTATACAGTATTATGTTTATATCACGGCAATGCAATGTGTTCTGCTTTAGAGAGATTTTCAGTTATATCCCAGCCAAGTGGTGTTTTTCTGCTTAAAATAAATTAAAAGTTATATCACGGCCGAGTGTTGACTTCTGCTTTCTACAGTTGTATGTTTATATCATGGCAATGCAGTATATTCTGCTTTAAATATTTTATAGTTATTTCACAGTAAAGTGTGACTAGGTCAGTATTGTAATTTAACTCAATTGCCAAAACGTTAAGATCAGGCTTTTATACCGTTATATGATAGTTTATACTAATGTCAGAATCATGTCAATATCATTAAGTTATACTAGTGTAGAAAAAAGTAAGCATCAGGTCAGTATTGCAAAGTAATTCTATTTTTATAAATCAGGATTATCCGTATTAACTTAATTATCATTAACTTAAGTAATACTAATATGTAAAGATCAATATCGGGCTGTTGAGATATATTTATACAAATGTCAGAATCATAATAATAATATTAACTAATAATATTGTAGAAAGGTCGAGATCAAGTCAATAGTGATAAATATATGTGTGTATAAAGTATATGACCAGGTTACTAATATTAAGTATTACTATTTTAGAAAACTCCAGATCAGGTCAATATTAAGTAATATATATGTATACTTAGATCACATTCAGTTTAATATCCCAAAGTAACACTTGTGTGGATATGTCAGGATCAAGTCAATCAATACTGTTTAGAAATAGTTTTACAAATATCAAGATCGGGTCAATATTATGAGGAAATACTATTACAGAAAGGTCAGGATCAGATCAATATTGTTAAATGAAACGTGTGTACACGTTCAGGAGCACGGGAGTGTTGATATCTTATACATGTGAACAATAGTCAGAATCAGGTTAATTTGTATTAAGTAAACATATCTTAGAACATTTAAAGATTAGGTCAAAGTGTTAAATAAAATCAAGATAATATCAGCACGTAGTTCTTTTGTAGACATATCAGGATCAGTCTGTTAGTATTGTTCAGTAATACTGTTATAGAAAGGTACAAAGGTCAGAATCATGTCAACATTGCTGCGTAATACAATTGCAGAAAAGTCAAGATTAGGTGACTATTGTTCAGTAATACATTTGATACACCATCTGTGTGGGTTAATGTGAAAATGGCATTTTCAACATTATTTCAGTTGTTTCACGGCGTTATCTGTATAAATTACTAATATTTCTTACACCGGTTCACCAAATGTTATGTTACCCCAACAATCCGGACTGTATTTGACTAAACCTGACTTGGCATCTAATCAGAACGGAAATAGCAAGAACATACACGGGCATTAAGAACAAATGTGTATGCTTTGTTTTTGTGCATTCTTTTCTATACATTTAAGAAATAAATAAAAAGTCTTAAGTTGCTTAATGGTTTCTTTAAAGCAGGTAAAAAAAAACTACCTACGATATGGAAAAGAAACTTACTAAAATATATCCTTTCCCGTCCTGCTTACAACCCTCCTTCTCTTTTCTTACGTCTATGCATCACAATCTAGTCACTTTAAAATAAACTACAAGCACATAGATAACGTGATCAAACATCTGTTCTCCTTAGTTCAAAATGAGGTTTGCACTTTCGGCAATTATGTTACTGGTTCCCTGTTGTATTAGATGCACTGAATGTATTACGGGAACAAAATCAAAACATGAAGGACATTCTTTCGTTACCACCCTGACAGAGATCCGAATAATATAGTCTGGTGTCAATTAATCCAATGTGTAGATAAGAAAACGTCCTTAACATTTATCATTAAACTCTGGTTCGATATTTATATTAGTATGAAACACATATTACATTTTAAATATTGGGTCTATTTTAGGAATATTATCTAACTAAACAAGATATTGATAAATGCGTCAGGACCGTTTGATTAGAAGGTCGCATGTTAAACCGAACAACTACGTGTATTTAAGAATAAAGCTCTACCACTGTACATAACGCCGTGACCTATTCATTGCTTGATGTTTCACACCGCTTTCAAAAATTGTTCAGTTATATCACGGCTGACATAACCAGTTATACTTGTCAATTTACCTTGAAACCAGCCATGC
The DNA here is from genome assembly GCA_031761405.1 of Serripes groenlandicus. Lineage (NCBI taxonomy): Eukaryota > Metazoa > Mollusca > Bivalvia > Cardiida > Cardiidae > Serripes > Serripes groenlandicus. The sequence goes on along the minus strand of JASEVX010000013.1, from coordinate 56,143,210 downwards.
AATCGCAAGGCTGACCCCGCAACCCTACGTGTAAAGAAGGGCGGCCAATAATACCATATTTAATTTGTATAGTATGACACGGCCAGGGAGACACAGTGCATGCAGTTGTTTGCTGTATGGCCACTGGACATTGTAGCATCCATGGTATAACATATAACAGTCCCGTGTTCGAATTATGCTCGCGATAGTCGGGAAGGAGAGCCATTTCAAAATGCACATTTCCTAGCATTGTGCATTTTATTCATTTGACATAATTTGACTAATATAATCAAAATACTCGGGAGTATTGAAAGTCGGGTTAAAATGAAAAACACCAAATATTGAAGAAATTCAAAGATGTTGAAAGTACAAAGAAAACGTGAATAGTGGTATCTAGGGGTTATTTTGATGTTACGTATAAATTCCATAAAAAACAAATGATATTTTGTATTTTTCACGCGTTTACCAACTTCTCTAGATACGGCCTCAAATCGTGCGTATGTGGATATATTTCGAATTCATGTTAATGTTCGTAACACTGAGCAATGACGATCGATCCAAGACTTCACTGATTAAGTTTTATGAATTTAAGTTTGAAATATATAGATATGAAACTCATAGGAATGGCGATTTAGAACGTTACGTTATCTCTCAAAATGTAAACACGAAAGATATGCGTGTACTGTAATTATCCGCGGTATGGAACAAGTCAGTAGTTTTGAAAGTAAATACTTTGAATAAATAGTGTCACTTATGCACCCTAAGTTGTGTCATAATCTCTTATTTAAACTGGATTAGTCGTATCTAAACTGTATTGGCACCTTCAGATTAAGATACAGTTATTGATAGAACATGATATGTTGTCTGCCAATTATAAATTAAGTATGAAGAATAGACATATAATTGACAGACGACTTAGATGGGACACTAAATACCATCTTGACTTAAAGATAGGCAACACTCAACCATTGTCGATTTGATATTTGACAATGCAAGTTCGGAAATATACCCTTCAAATGTAAGTCAACTTCTGGATATATCTATAAAACACTGAATATGTGTGTGTGACTCGTCAAATGTCCGTATCAGTGATACGGTCATATGATGTCAGTTAAATGTATACAACACGGAATATTTCTGTGTGACTCAACACAATGTCAGTATCGGTTAAATCCTTTTCCTAATACGCTTCTATGAAGTCAGTTCATTATATAAAACACTGATATGTTTGTGTGATTCTACTTTTTGAAGTTACGACTGATCATCACCACCACTGACGCTGACACATTTTGATTGTTTTAATTTAATTATTTCAATTAATAAAAAAAGCATGCAACAGTATAACATATAATTTATATACGAATGTAGAAGTTAAATTGCATAACAAGTATGTTTATTAAGTTCATGGGGTGTATGGATTATAAAAACCCACGCAATAAGAGTACCAGCTCAAATATACACTTACCACGGACGACATAAAACAACACAAAACATGGAAAAATTAACTCCCCTGTTTCCTTTGTTTTCTTTCATTTCTGACCGCTGAACACAGGTAGGCACAACTGAGAGAGGAATAACTACTATTTTGCTTACATAATATTTGTATCAGAGTTTATTGTCTTTAATCAATATATTTTAAACTTAAACTTTGAAATTGTGTAATAAATGCATGAATTGAACGCAAGCATGGAATGCTTTAAAAAAAAAAAAACTATTTCTTTCTAAAACTTTATTCCTTTCTAATGGAAAAACAAAGTGTTTTGCTATAACTTGTACTGTAATTATGTAAACAACTAGCAGGACTGAAATGTCCATTCATGTAAGATAGAGCTAATCCATGATTTATGTTTTTGGCAACAACAAGCAAATATATGATTTATATCAAACATTCAGAACTAATAAAATATCTTGCATCACATACTTAGAACACATCTTATAATTCCGTTTTTGAGTAGGTTGGAACCTTTTGTCAGTTCCTGAGATATTCCATAGTACCAAACCCTTCATGCATTATCGAAATGACATTAAATCGAAATGATTTCTAGCATATGTCTGGACCATGTTTTTAAAAAAAGCATAAATGTTTTTTATATTCAAAACAATAAGTCAGGCATTAGCCTTCTGAATCATGGACGAAAAAGCAGACTCAAAGCTTAGGATTGCGCTAAAATATTTAACGGATCGAGGACGCTTTACATAGGAAACAAAGGAGGACAATCCGAAATTGTCGCTGACATACATATCATTAATATCTTATTATAAACAGATACCGGTCATTCAATATTGAGATTGTATCATTCCTTCATTTGTTCAAAATGTCTGTTGTTGATATCATTACCATAATCAATCTGTGCCGCAGCATGACATGTATATTTGGGACATTAAATGAGTTCGTCCATTGGAAAAGATGATTGGCTTTTGTTAGAAGTATTTACATTCAGATCAACCTGTTAATCCAAACAGTATGTTCAAGATCATCACAGTTCACATATCACTTACACAAGCTTTCAAGAAGATTATGTCAACGTGTGTAGATTATGATCTGGCTGAGTCGATGGACAGAGTAATGTGAGCATACACAGTTAAGCGTAATACCAACGTGTATCTTCTTCCTGTGGGCTCATAGATAAACTAAAAATGAGACAAACAATGCTCATATAAGTTGATGTTAGTCTACAATGTTTATAAATATAAATATGGATATAAGTCGCATGTAACATATGTGTCTAAATGACATAACGTATCTAATGAGAACTTGAACCAACGAAGTTAATCCAATAAATTGTTTATGATCTCGCCTTTCCTTACGGTTAATGTTCACGAGCTGAATGGATTAAAGATACGTGTATGCTCCTAATGTTATGTCAAGGTTACGTACCTTGAGGATCCAACCGTCAAACGCAATGACAAAGTCAATAGTTTGAACGAGGTGTTGGTATTTCATGTTGAACTGTACATGAAACCCTTTTAACAAGGCGTTAAGCTCCCATCTACTAATCGAACACACGCAAATATAATTGTTAGTTCATAGTTCTGTTCTTCCTTATACAAATATCTAGGTTTAGATCTGACTGTGTGTTACTACATTATGATATAAATTAGTCTAAGTTTTAATGAATGTCTTTAAATATGTCTGTTCACATACGTGTGCCACATACTTGTATAAATCGCCTCGTTCAGGAATACGTCTTGTAAATATGGCATTATTTAAAATCGTAGACATTTCTACAGAATGTTCAGCTTTTGCCTCTCCCTGATACAGTATGTCTCTGCAGCAATCATAATTCGAAAACAATATAATAGAGGAAAGGAGGAATTACACTTATCGGGATATCTCAGAAACGCTTCTTTCAAATAACTCATTAATCGCACACATAAACAGAAAAGTTTATTTAATATTGTTTATGTTATAAAATATATCATCTAATACAAACATTTACTAACATCGATCATAATAAACATAAAATAGAATATCGAATAACTCGAATAGTTCGAATATAAATAACTATAACACTATGACCCATTAATCTAATTCGAACCTGGGATGTCTGGTACAAGAAGCCAACGTTCTACTGCACGACTGGATTATACGCTGTTGTGGGTTACTATGAATAAGAACAATCGCATCTTTCAAAGTAAATGCTGATTGTTTTATGTTGTTTTATTTGTAGTATTTTTTTAACTGAATAGTATCCGCGTTGGGCGTAAATGGAATGTATTGCACCAATTGTATTGGTCCGAATTATTCATTTAGGTTACATTGGTCAATTGATTTTCCGAATATTACTAAGAGATATCAATTAACTCTTCCCACATGCATTCCACTCACTTGATTGAATGAAGCAGATAAAATGCACCGGGATAAGCTTACACACATTGACAGGCTATTAAATAAACACAGAAACAGTTCAAGTTAGCATAGATATTAAGGGTTAAAACATTAAATATGACGAATCCCTGTGTTCCAATTTGACGGGTGATATGTCTACAATATTGAGTAATATGATCATTTTATAGGAAAAGTTATCTCCCTTTAATAGTTAGCCACCTTTTATGTTGTTACGCATTTTGAATGCAGCATGTCATCGCTTGGCGATTCTGGTCATTCTTATTTAAATAGACGACAATGCGTCATCGGTCCATATATAGCAAGTTGTCTCTCTTCTTCCCTCCGTTATAAATACATCGCTGTTTTCACGATAACATCTGTTTTTGCAGATTTCTGAACTTCATTGGATTCGTACCCGGTTATTCACGTCTCGTTTGAGATGAACTATTCGTACCAACTGGTTTTCGCTCTTTGATATTTGGGGAACTGACCTGACCATTTTCTTTTGTTTATTTTTCTGTTTTCTATTTGCATGTTCAAAACGATTATGTGATATTACAGACAAACAACACAGACTTAAGGTAGTAGGAGCGTAATAAAAACATCCACTTGAAACTCTTCAATTTCAATGCTTTAGCCTATGTTGCTAAGCGCAGGACTTCAAATCTGTTGAGGGTTTTAAGGTAGTGGTTCGAATCCCTCCAGAAGCACAAATATTATTTTTCTTTTTTTCTTCTTTGTTTTCATTTGCTTACACTTTTTACAGAAGTATATAGTGTACTTTCATTAAAAAATAATTAAATACATTTCTATACATACATATTAGCTTCTTTGAAGATTGTATTACTTGCAGTCACGGCTGAAATAGGTGGTTGGGAATTTCAAACTCTATTATTTTTTTAAATGAGACGGTTAAAACATTTAGATTGTTTGTCATACTGTTTCCAAAAGGTTAATTATTAATAAAGAACAGGTCATGAGTATTTCTAGAACTTGTTGATTTTTGCTTTTAAACGTCGATTTTCCAATTTAACGCGGTCATACTATATGACTATTTCAGTACAGTTTGATTATATTTGTTGTTGCTGTGATCAATAATGTATTATTTCTGAAAGCAAATATATTTCTTGTTACTTTGATACAAATTATTACCAAAATGTTGAAAAATAAATGAAATAAAGGATTTTTTTTGTCTCTCGGGTGATGTAGTATTTATCGAACATTCTGAAAAGGGGATATGGTAATTCAAAATATAATAAAATTGTTATTTGAAGGTAAATTTCTTTTAAATTTTGTTATTGAATCCAGATCATAATTTAAAATGTTGCCCATTAGGCTCCTACTACCTTAATAGCAGTGTTATTGTTTTCCTGGAAGTGTTTTAATTGCATCTATTGTTATAGAAATAGGCTTTGAATCACGAATAATGGAACATAAACAACACCTTAAATGTTTGCATCCATTATTGAATTTCATCTGACTGAATTAGGCATTGAGAACAATGAACATCGCCTAGCTGTTGGCATGATTGTCATTCAATGATCCTCTTCGATTAGGATTATTATAATACTTATGAGCAGCATCCGGCGATATGGGATCCTATTACCTCTCTGGTTTGATTTAAAGTAACATTGGCAAAATCATTGGGGCTACACTTCTAGTAGTTGTCAAAGGATGCATTTAAGTTTATATATGCGAGAAAAGTGAATACTCTGGTGATACTGAACGTGTACCTGTGTACTCACATACGTACGTATTGCCTTTGCGCAGATGCATAACTATCTCAGATCGCAAGACGACGTTCATACTTATCAGAATGACCCTACACTTCAACGATAAACAGTTTTAACCTCAAATAATACTACTAAATAAATTGACGTCATTTCGTTCCCATCAAGCTAACCCTGTTCACAGTAAAATTCGCATATGCCAATAAGATACATTTTCAAAGGTCCTTACGTATATCGTGATGCCATTACACATTACAATGATGTAACTAAGGTATTGAGAAAACGCTAATCGGCATCTTGCCTTTTGCCATTTACAAATGGTATAAATGGTGATATGATCAATACACAACCGTCTACGCAGCAGACGAAGGAACCACATCAAACTAAATGGGCTAAAGTTCTAGTAGTTTCTACTGCAATTCAGCAATATATTTCGAGACAAAGGTATACACTTTAACTGATGATTGAAAATGGCATGGTGCAAATTATTCTGAAAGCTTTCCTTAAACCTTTTTCCATAGACGAATAGAGAGACATAAAAAGTGTGAAAGCATGATAGTGAAATAATTAGACGAATAGAGACAAAGACACAAAGGGAAAAAGATACACACACACACACACACACACACACACACACACACACACACACACACACACACACACACACACACACACACACACACACACACACACACACACACACACACACACACACACACACACAACACACACATTTACAGAAAGATGAAATAGGATATACAAAGAGAAAGGGTGATAAAGATACAGACACAGACATGGAAAGATTTGCAGAGATAGAGAAAGACTGAAAGAGGAAGAAAGGGGAGGAGAGCGAGAGAAAAAAGACAAACTAATATATACATATATAAATATATTATTTACGCACATACTATTTTTCTTATTCTACATGTCATCTTTCTCCTTCACCACTCTTCATCATTATTATGATCTCTTCCTTCTAATTTTTTCTTTGTAACATAGAAAACATTGCAAGAATATTGAAATGCATGATACATAACATTTTTTGAAATGGATGACATTTATTTGAAAGATTTAATTGTTGTTTGTATTGTAACATGTATTAATGAATATCTTGTGTAAAATTAATTAAAAATGAAAAGTTCTTACACACACATTTAAGTTGTTTTAGTCTGAAACACGGGCTCATTTGGTAAAGAAGGGAGACGTATTACACGACAAGATATTACAAACGCAATTAAGTTTGTTTAATCTGGAGCACGGGCTCATTTGGTAAAGAACGGAGACGTATTACTCGACAATTAAAATTAGGTTGATTTGAGTCTAGGGAATGCAGTTTTTGGTAAAGGATGGAGACGTATTACATGGGAAGCTCTTCCAAATACAATTAGTTTGCTTTTAGTCTAGAGCATGAATCATTATGGTAAGGAAGAGAGACATATCACTCGGCAAGTTCATACACACTCAAATAGGTTGTTTTCATTCCGGAGCATTGCTTTTTTGGTAAAGAATGGAGATGTATAACAGGGCAAGTGATTACAAACATAATTTGGTTGTTTTTAATATATGGGGCTTGAGTCATTGTGATAAATAAGGGAGACGTATTACAAGACAATGTCTTACAGACATAATAAGGTTATTTTGAGTCTGTAGCGCGGCTCATTTCGTAAAGAAGGGAGACGTTTTACTTAACAGTTTTATCAAACATAATTAAACTTTCATTTTATGGCATGGATCAATAAACAATTCTTACAAACATAATTGCGTTATTTTGAGTCTGGAGCACGAATCATTTAGTAAAGACGGAACACATTTTACTCGACGGTATATACATGATTATAACCTGTATATTACTATGAGTTACACGTATTTTCATTAACGTCAGACGTATATGATTCACAGTTCACAGGTCAATAGTATTTGGTTATTAGTCGCCGGGCAGAAGCCCGCGACTTCTTTTTTTAAAAGCTTTTCGGAAATGACATGGGAGGAGAGTTAATATTAGAAAAAAACAAAATTAAAAGTCATGAACATATTACAATTATTGTGATTGTTTAAAAACACTTAGTTATGACACATCTAAAATGAAATAAGTAATCCGATGTTTTAAGTATTTGAAGTTTCTTTTTTTTGACTCATATTTATGTATTTTTATCTTATTTACGAAGATAAAAGAGTCCCTGCTAGCCTTGCTGCAGACTGTTATGTGTCAATATCGAGATAAAAATCAGGTCGAGTTCTCCTTTTAGTAGCAATTTTAACTTACTGAATGTTATTTTCATCTTCAAAGAGATTTATGTATAGTTCATTTAATTCATTTATTAATGTTAATCCATGAATATCTAAAATAGGAACTGTTTCTAAGCTAAATATGTTGTGCAAGTAACTACCGAATACTGTCTGCGTAGATATATCTCCTTTGCAGAGAGCCATTCTTTACAATCACTTACAAATAGTTAATTATAGGTGATTTAAAATGTTTATTTGGTTCGAAACAAATGACGAAAAAAAAAAAATGAGCTAAATCTGGTTTTAATATAAAAATAATAGAGGAAAGGTAAAATGACGTGATATTGCATGCAAATCCGAAATTGTCTGTTTTGTGGTTTTATTGAAAAATAATAAAATTCAAATATTCTGACAAACATCTTGAAAAGTGTATGTGGAATTCACAAATCTTATAATTATTCCTTAAAACATGAGGAGACTAATGATTGGCAAGAGTACTCATTTCCTGTTTATGATCAATAATTAGTTGGCTGTGTATATGGTCAACCTACCTTAGATTGGAGATTGATCATAAACAATGAAAGGCTTTAATTATATTACGATGAAGGACATCTACTTCGTTGACAAAAAAAATGCAAGTTATGATGCATTTTCACTTGACCCCACCCCTGATGTTCCAATATGCCCTTTAGTTGATAACTGTTTTATTCAACTACTATAACGTAAGTGTTCTGCATAACTGCAGTATAGATTTCCGGCAACATTGATGCGTTGCATCAACTTTATGTTGTACCTTTATTTTATACCAAAGTCATATGAAACGACCTATGTGTGTTAAAAATGCTGTGTTTCAACCTGAATGTTTTTCTTAAGCTTAATCATTTTTTTATTTTAAATCAAAACTGAATAGATAATTCTTAAACTGTGTTGATAACAGTTAATGAACTATTTACATGCTAACTTTATATATATATTTATTATACTTGAACAAAGGGAAATTAATGCTCAATACGAGCACGTTCTTCGTTTGTCACTACGTTGTCCAAAGTCGTATGCTGAAGACACGACTGCATTTGGATAAGGGCTAAACCCATAACATGATTCTTGATTAAATAAGTTGTTTGCACAATTATGGAGTAGTTAAAATTTCAGTTCAATTAACACACAAGATACATGTTACACTGAATGAATGTGCATGCTTATCTTGATCTTCGTTGGTGTTTATATATACTCATATGTACAGTCGGGCAAAACAGGATATGCTTGGGTAAAGTCACCGTTTGACAAAATCACAACACTAAATAACAAGATGAGGTTTCAAGGGTGGTCTATTTTTAACGCATGATAGAAGTATATATGTGATCTTATTTTACATGCAAAACCCACAGGTGGTTTAACATCACACCTGTTAAGATATACATAATAAATTATAAATCCCATCAACACACAGCAAGTTTGATGAAGACGATTTTGAAAACACCAGTGGAAAAACTCTATAAAGAAAAGTGTATTTTTTTAATATAATCGACAATTTTGTGGCAAAAGGAGACATTCCTAAAATGAGCAATCTTTCTTTGATAACATTGTCATCAAATACCGTATGCATCATCTGCAACAAAGTAAGACTGTAAGTGTGGAAAGAGTTCAGGTAAAATAAAAGTGAAAATGTTTGTAATATAATATTCAAACACAGGTAAGGAAAATAAAATGTAAATTATACACGTTTATGAAATACTGAATAATGCAGAATGAAGAAATGCACATGCTGGTGTATATATACCAGAGCTCTAGATAGATACAGTTTTCACAATTTAAATCCTTATTTAACACTCTTGCAATGTGGTTTGGTTGAGTCATAAGAAAACTATTGGTAGGAATATACCAGTTTACTCCTCTTTAGTTAGACCTCTGTACATCTTTTACATTCAAAATCCTTATTTGACTCTCTTACCCTATGTTTTGAGTACCTACAGCATATGGTTCGGTTGAGTCATACAAGAGATATAATGACGGGAAAAGACAAAATTGTTCCTCCTTATTTAGACCTCTGTCCGTTTTTCACATTCAAGATCCTTATTTTTGACACATATCCTATGTTTTGAGTACCAACAGCATATGGTTTGGTTGAGACATACGAGATATTAAAAGCTGTGGAGAAAATGACCTATCACAGATAATTGTATATTGGGAAGGAATACTTCATTTAGATTGATCAAAAGTTTAGAATGCAGATCTAACACTTTAAACATAAATTTACTGGTAGATATGCCTGTAAATATAGACAAATATACATAACTTGATATGATAAATGGTTTAATGTGTGGTTCAAATAATACGGTCAAATATACGTTACGTTTGCTTCATTTGGATAGTATTCTGTATAACTTTACATTATTTACTTAGGAATTGCATTTGATAAAGTAGGGGGACGTATTACTCTACAAAATCTTACAAGACAACCAAGTTGGTTTTCAGTCTGGAGCAGAGTCTCATTTAGTAAAGAAGGGAGACGAATTACTCGACAATTGTGACCTGACTTGATCTCTGTGTATTAGTGTTGAGCTACGAATCATTTAGTCGGGAGCAAGGCTCGTTTGGTAAAGAAGGGAGAGAATGTTGAGATGATCTCTGTGTATTATTGTTAGGTACGCATATCATAGGCTTGAGTACGACTCTTTTGGCAACAAAGGTTGCTTAAGTCTAGAACACGACTCATTTGTTTAAGAAGGTAGACGAATTCCTCAACAATGTTGACCTGACCTCTGTTTGTTATTGTGAGATCAACATAGTTTAATCTAGAGCACTACTCATTTGGTAAAGAAAAGAAACGTATTACACGACAATGTTGACCTGACCCTGACCTCTATGTATTATGGTGACTTACAAGTATTTTAGACTGGAACACGGCTCATTTGGTTAAAAAAGGAAACGTATAACTCGACAATGTTATCCTGACCCTGACACTTGGTTACTATTCAGAGCTACACGTATTTTAGTGTTTAGCACGACTTTTTTGGTAAAGAAGGGAAACGTATTATTCGACAATGTTGACCTGACCCTGACTTCTATGTATAGTTGTCAGCTCTATATAGTTTAGTCTGGAGTACGGCTCATTTGGCAGACAAAGAAGACGTATTACTCGACAATGTTGACCTGAATTTATTTTTTGTCTGCAGCATGGCTCATTTGGCAACGAAGGGAGACGTATTACTCGACAAGGTTGACCTGACCTATTCGTATTTTTATGAAATACACATATCTTAGTCTTGAGAAAGACTTTTTTGGCAAAGACGGTTGTTTTTAGTCAGGAACACGGTTCATTTGGTTTAGAAGGTAGACGTATTACTCGATAACATTGACATAACCTCTGGGAATGATTGTGAGGTATACGTAGCTTAGTCTTGAGTTCGACTCATTTGGCAAAGACTATTGTTTTAGTCTGAAGCACAGCTCATTTTTTTTAGAAGGTAGACGTATAACTCGACAATGTTGAACAGACCTTTCTTGTTATATTGTGAGCTACATGTTTTTATATTTACTTGTTAGATGTTTGACACACAGCTAAAGGTTAACGAACACACGTTGTTGCATGACATAAATATTTCCATAAAGGTCTGAATTAGGTCAATTATATCGGGTAATATAATTAGGTTACGCATGACAAGACAATTCCTACCACCTCTGCCTGGTAAAGGGGATATTGTTACTCTTCAGTATGTCGTGTCTCAGAATGTTAACCATTTTCACAACAACAAACCTGAAGCAAAGGACTCTGAAAACGTCTTGGAAAAATATGGACAATATTTATAGATCTTTATTTTCATAGTGAAATATCGAGAAAGGCTCAACGTTGGAAATGTATCATTTTGTTTCAAATTCCGTCTGCATTTGGGAAAGGATAAGACTAAAATACCATCCTTCTTGACTCAACAGCATCTTGCACACTTATAAAGCAGTTTAATTAACAGTTCAATTAATGAATTGCGAACAATGTAGACAAAGATTACATTTAACAAATATGCATGCTTATCTTGATTTTCTATTTTCCCACATACTGTTTTAATTCGTATATACCCTAATATACAGTTGCGCTTAACATGCCATGATGTAGTAAAGTCACCCTTAAAAATCACAAACATAAATAACAAAATGAGATTACAAGGTTACTTGATATCTAATAATAGAAGTATGTATTTGTACTGTTAATAAATAACGATATCGTACGGAAATCTCCGAGGACATTAAGGGAGTTTTACATTAACAGAGCCACGCTTTAAGGCATAAATATAACTTTGATCATGGCATACAAAGATCTGCCTGTTCCGGTGCGAAGTCACAATCAGGGTATTTTCTGTTCGGAACCATTGGAACTCACTCTCGGTCATTCATTCCTTCCGATGAATGCCAATATATATTGTGACTAGCGTCTTCAATACATGGCCTAATAAGTATAAGTGTTAATGTAGCCAGTTGCCTGGGACGAATATTGTGTGGCTGTGAAATTCCTGAAAGCACATGTTAGGCTATCTAGACGCCGTGATATAACTGAAATGCCGTTGAAAATGACATGGAGTTCTAAAATATAAATCAATCTGTAAGAAACCATGTTTCAGTCGAAAAGATATCAATCCCAGGGGTCGTAACTTCGTAACCCGGCTCGGACGTTAATTCCTTTGGTTGACAAATATCAGTATCTAGCTCATGTTTTATCTAATTATAATCATGAGACCCACGAACATTGTTTATAGTACAAAGATAGTTATGCACGCTCGATGTCAGCTTTCTGTAGACATAACCAGTACTCCCGCCGATTGTACTGAGTTATCCCTAAGGAAAAACACGTTCTTCGCGAGACTCTAACTCGGGACTTTTGATAATAGATACCGACGCTTTACCTCTGCACCAGTGTTGTACTTTTAGCAATATTTAGGACAATTGAATCTTTCGAAGTTAATTCAGATTATTTGATACCAGATATCTTACTTGTTATGTGTGTTTTAATTGAATATGACAAGGGTCTGATGAAAATTAATTATGCTGCATCAACGAATAGTGAGGACACATTCGATAGTGTGCATACGGTAGAATATCCTTAATGGGCTTAATGGAAACTGTTATTGTTCCATTACTTTGGACGGAAATCACGAGGTTCATAACGGAAAGCAGAGCCGTAACATTTCCTGTCCGCTTTAATACATAGATAACAACATTTATAGAAAAGCTAAATTTGCTTCACTCTATTAACCGTTTGATCGATACCAAAAGGAGGGTACAACAAGTCGCCTCTTTGTCTGATGCGGCTTAAATACCAGTCTAGTCTTGTGATTTTGGCTCGTAATGCGTCTGCGTTCAGTGAAGTTTCAGACGAGCATGTACATCTGCACATTCTCAAAAGAACATTGACTGTCTGTCTACATGTCATTTAGCCCTAGATATATATAAAAGCAAAATGCCAGACGTGTAGCCCCATTCGTTTTACGCGAATTTGATTACATATAATCCCATAACGGTTAGTCAATGAAATTAAAAAATCACAACTCTTGGCTCATATCTATTATATACATGACCACTTCAGTAGTACAATGGTAGAGCGTCTGTCTCGAGTGCAACAGGTCGCCGGCTCGCTTTTGGCCGCGTCGCACCAAAAACCATTACAAATGGTTGAAATGGCTTTCCCTCCGTTTCGCTCTGAATTTCGGGGCTATAGACGTATCGTAAATTAATTAAGCACGAACACATAAATACAATAATCAATCGGACCGCTGCACTCGGGAAAAGATAAATACTGTAACTTCGTCTCATTTTGTATAAACAAATCTGTATATCTATAATCAAACTATTTGCATAAATCTGCAGTCAAATCGCAGAAGATAAATTGCTAAGTCTTTTCAAGTAAATTGGTCCGAATTATGCACTAAGGTCTTTTTGGTTAATTAATTTATGGATCCCAATTATTAAGGAACATCCATTGATTAGGCAGGTAACATGCAACCGAATTAAGTTGCCGTTTACGAACTTTGAACCGTGTGTGGCGATTTGGGGTTTTAATGCCTAGCCTATTTTGAACCATTCAACGTTACCTCTCTGGCTAGGCATCATTTAGTGTTACATTGGCATACGACTATTGAGGCTACACTTCTAGAGTTTTGGTCAGAAGATGCACATTTACACACGTCACATCTTTATGAGTCTCGTCTGACGATTTTAGGTCGTATTGCCTCTCTGGCTAGGCATCATTTAGTGTTATATTGGCATACGACTATTGAGGCTACACTTCTAGAGTTTTGGTCAGAAGATGCACATTTACACACGTCACATCTTTATGAGTCTCGTCCGACGATTTTAGGTCGTATTGCCTCTCTGGCGTGGCATCATTTAGTGTTATATTGGCATACGACTATTAAGGCTACACTTCTAGAGTTTTGGTCAGAAGATGCACATTTACACATGTTACATTTTTATTAGTCTCGTCTGACGATTTTAGGTCGTATTGCCTCTCTGGCTTGGCATCATTTAGTGTTATATTGGCATACGACTATTGAGGCTACACTTCTAGAGTTTTGGTCAGAAGATGCATATTTACACACGTCACATCTTTATGAGTCTCGTCTGACGATTTTAGGTCGTATTGCCTCTCTGGCTTGGCATCATTTAGTGTTATATTGGCATACGACTATTAAGGCTACACTTCTAGAGTTTTGGTCAGAAGATGCACATTTACACATGTTACATCTTTATTAGTCTCGTCTGACGAGTTTAAGTCTTATTGCCGCTCTGGCTTGGAATCATTTAGTGTTACATTGACATACGACTATTGAGGCTACACTTCTAGATTTTTGACTGAAAAGGTATTAACGTCTAAATAACATATACGCGGACTGTGACTTCTCTGCTAGGACTGTGAGTGTGCACAGACTCAGGTAAGTCTTGACTCTAAACATATGCATTAAGGTCGCAAATCGCCAGACTAGGCTGATACAGACATATCTAAGACTGTACGTAAATAGATCACATGAGCATATATTGTAGCAAATATGTTACTTCGTAAATCAGGGAAAGTGTTATTAAGGTGGGATGAAACTGCAAGAAGTGGACTCTGTAAATTAGATACCTTAAAGGAGAAGGACATTTGTCATAAGGCATTGAATCTTCGAAACAAATGGAAATATAATTACCAAAGGAAATTCTTTAAGAAAATTGGTTGATATCGATCAAGTGAATTAGGAGAAGTTGCCGTTTGAAGCTAAAAGTTCATTTTATCCCTTTTCTGATAACCCCTACCGGCTACGTTTTGCAGCAAACCAATGCGGCCGAAACAATTTATCTAGGGCCATGAAGGAAACAATTCTGCTAAATTATCACTAAATTGTCACAAGAAGTTTTAGAAGAAAACCAAAATACCAAGTTTTGTAATATTGCCCCTTTTCAACCAATCAATATTGTTTCAACCGTTTGTGTAAAGGGTCACCTAAAAGACTTCGTACTAAAATATCTTGGAATTCGACAAGCTGTTTAAAAGTAAAAGAATTTTGAAAATGGAATTTAGTTACATAATTTGAATTTGAATTGTAATAATAGACGACAGTAATACGAATTCCAAACATTTTATGATCATGCAAAACATTTTATGATCATGCAAAACATAACATGAAGATTATCATCGTTTAGTCAATTACTTTTAAAATCATTGTTTATTGACTAAAGTATGCTGTTCAAAAAGGTAGCACCTATGGATATATTATATTCATCATTATACATATCTTATCAAAAGCAACGCTCGGGTAGTGATTGGAAATGTATCACCCATGCTGAAGCGTGAGGTGCGAATTATAAAATGTGAAGTGAGAAATACAATCTTAACTCCCATAACGACACCTCTGTCGAGAAAACACCTATACAGAGCAAGTTCAACAATTCTACATTTCATTTTAAGGGAAATACGGACTAAGGAATCTAAATATTCGTAATGTAGATGCAAAACATTGTTGGGAATTGGCCTGCCTTTTAGAGCGCCACCTTCTTAAAACACATGCACTTCTGTGTCTCCGCTTGCATTTGTCATAGAGAGTTTGCACTGTTAAAGGTCATCTATTGATTTCTATAAATACACGATCTGTTAATAAGTGAACTTACAAAATTGTCTGTCTTTCACGCTGATATATCACTGTTCATCGTGTTCACAAACAGTACTTGTTATTGCATTTTATTCATACTTCGATACTAAGAAAATGTGTGAACATATACAATAATATATCCTCATATGATGAAATGGTCAACGTGACACAAAAATCGATCTTCTGATTTTATCTAATCAAGTCAAGTCAAGTAAATATATTTATCGATAATAAAGACCTCTGGCCTAAAATATTTTATTATACATTCATAATACATGTTGTATCCACTATCGTGTTATATGAATATTCAAATTTATAAAAAGGACATGATATACAAAAGCACAAATATACTTAAGAGTCGTCTCGGAATCAGAGCTCATAAGAAAATAAAAGTCGTCTAAAGATGATCTCTTTTGATACCAACTTAAAAGAAATTGTTCATTCACAAGAGAAAATGTTAGAGAATAAAAGAAAACATGATTTTCACAGTCATTTACCTCTATGTTGGTAATTGACAGACAATATACACGTACGCATATTCTCCTTTCTATAGGAATGTTTGTATGTCTACCAATTTCAATATGTAGATGCGTATCAGCCTGCGCACAAGAGTTGTCTGATCATGAAAGATCCCGTACAGTATCTTGTATTTTAGGAACGTTTTGGATGAATTATATCATCAATTCAATTATATTCTATTCAATTTTATTCTGCAAATCAGAATATACACTCCTTCGGCCAATGCAAATTGTAACAGTGATCAAGTATACCGAAGTGAACAAGCATACATAACATATAAACAATAGATACGGACGACAAATGAGATAAGATGGCAAATTCATTATTTGATCATATATTACAACATGTTGTAATGTTAGCTAGCAGTAAATCATTCTTTAATAGTATATTTTGTTTTATCGCTACGAAAACACTTGGCAGTGTATCAACAAACACCAACATTAAAGTGACGCATTTCGATAATCTAGTGACAACTGTCAGTACCGCACTGTCGAACCTAGTCCGTATTACATATTCCTAACACTGTGATTACATATTGTAGGCAGGGAGCTAGACTTGTCCGAATCTAGTTCCTGTGAGTAGTTTTGGATATTATCACAGCTAGCCCTTCTAATAATGTTAAACGACCGTGACGAAAATGACTCTAAACGGCAAAACATTTATATATTGAAAAAGAATACAATACTTTATATCAATTAAAAAAGCTTAGGTATGCATAATCAATACATTGATGATAAGGTTCCGTAGATAAGCCTGTACATATGGACAAATAAAAACGCTTTGTATGATCAATGATTACCTTAGTGGGTCACAAAATATGGCCCAGTGTTTGTTCCAATTGCTTCAATCGGATGGTTTCGGTAAAACTCTACAGTATTTAACTATGAATGAAGTTCATTGAATAATTCAAAAGGAGAAACGGGTATATATTTTTCATAAAATTATGGGATTTTACTATTGATGACGTCAAATAGTTAATCGTATTTACTATCAGTTTTGAAGTATTCTTTTACCATTTGTCAATAATCATATTAATCATATTAGTCTTTGAAGTATATGTATACTACTGCTTTCAAGGTGTTAATGGCAGTTTATCAAAAACATCAAGAAAACTACTTAGGAATAAGCATTACATCAATAAAACATACAGCATTCTTAATTAATATGAGCTAGATTTGGCAAAACTTCAAATTGATAGTAATAATACTGTTATAGATAGGCCAATGAGTATAGACAAACACGATACATTTCATATAAAGTTTAAACAATATGGTGTTAATATAAGTGATCGAATACTTTTTGTTGGATTTCAGATGCATGCAGTACCTGACAATAGTACAATAGCTCCTAAAGATAACATCGTAATTTGCATATGTTCGACGGTGTATTCAAATGAGTGCAGGTAATTGTTCTAAATAACAAGTTATATTGTAGTATGAATAGCCAAAATGCATTGCAATAAGTGAATTTGTTCCATAATTCAAACAGGACCTATCAAAGGAGACTTATTTTAACGGCATCACACTAACGAACATCGATTTCCCCCAAATCAGTGGTTTATATTCCTGGAGGACATCCGAGGTATTAATTGTGTGAGCGAGTTAAGCCTAAGAATTACATTTGTAGATGGATACAAAAAAATAAGGAATTGTGATTTTTTTTCAGGATTTCTGATTATTTTCAGAATTTTTTATTTTTCAGGGCTTGTGATTATTTTCAGGATTTGTGGTAATTTCCAGGTTTATGAATATTTTCAGGATTTGGGATTGATCACTAAACTTTCAAATGTCAGATTTCTTGTGACTACACTAAATTGTTATGCTACAGTGAGGCTAGGATGCATTGTTGTTCACAAGCAATGACCGAATGTATATTTGCCATAGGACTAAGAGTAATAGGATATAACATAGAGCAATGATTAGTCAATCGTAACATTATAATGAATGCATCCACTCGTTGTAACACACTGCTAGTTTAGGGCATCGATGTTCATTGCATTTTTTTTAAATAAACCATTTGTTCAAACCAATCGAATCATGGATACATTGTTTCATGGTGGGACTCTCTGTTTTGACTAACATACTTTTGTAGTTTGTGTTAAAATCGATTGTCTATCTAGGGTGTCAAAAGTATCATTTATTGTGACAGTAGAAATAATAAATTATAACATTTAAAAGTTAAAAAAGTAGAATACTTTATTCAAGCTGGAACTTCATTGCAAGAACTTGTAAGGAATAACACACTTTTAAGAACTACGAGTATGTATCTAGTCATGAAATGAGACATTATACATATACAAACTGTCAGCTGTTAATAGCGAGTTTAAATCTGGAGTAGAGGAATGTTATATATGAAGATTAATTGTATTGTACTTTGTCCTTGTATACTTTTTGGTATAGTTAGACCCATATAAAAATATAGTTTAACAATGGCGTGTTTATCTCTATATCATGCAAATTAATTGTGTATACACAATATCCACGTTTCTGAAAGACGTACGCAGTCACGTACTGAATAACTCTGGCAAATATATATATAGATATGCATTTGATTTTTAAATGCCTATTTTGACCATCAAACCATATGCAGTTGGCTTCATACAATACTGGTGTATTAATAATATAGTTTTCATTGTGGAGCCTAAACCTGAGTACGCAATATTATCTTCGACAAATTAACTCACCCTTCTTTTGGCAAACAGTTTTGATTCCATTTATTGTTATAACTGGCGTATTCCTATTGATATCAGAATTGTCGCTATCTAGAGTGTTTTTGTCAAAAACCGTTACATAAGCCGGGCTCAAAACCGTCACCAACCTATGATATAGTAACATACAAGCTGGTGTAGATGCAATGTTGGAAGTATCCGAACATCCATCGACTGTTGTAGATTCAATAGTTTATATTTATGTTTAAATTCCGTAGATATGTTTAAAGTTGTTGATGCAATGGTTAAACCTATACTTTTTTATCGTTCTGAAATTTGGGGTTATAAATATGTTGAACAAATCGAAAAAGTTCAAATCAATTTGTAAATAATATTGTAATTTATCAGAAAACACATTCTGATAATTTAGCTTTAGGAGAATGTGGTAAATTACCTCTATGTATAACTTATATTCCAAATTGTCTTAAGTTTTGGTTAAAAATATTACGTATGGAAAACCATAGATATCCTAAACAATGTTATAATATGCTAAAACAATTTGATGAGGCTGGTAGAAGAACTTGGGCTAGTAATAATAAAGAAATATTATTTACGTACGGTTTTGGTTATATTTGGATTGCTCAAGAAGTTGGAAATGAATCAAACTTTATACAATTTTTTTAAGACACGCATTAAAGATTGTTATTTACAAAGATGGAACTCAGGTTTGAAGGATTCATCCAAGGCATTACATTATAAACATTTTAAATATCATCTTTACTCCGAACCATATTTAGATATTGATTTGTCCTATATTTTAAGAAAAACTTTAACAAATTTTCGTTGCTCGAGCCATATTCTAATGATTGAAAAGGGCAGGTATTCATCAATAGACAGAGATTTAAGATTTCGTCATTTATGTATAAAAAATAATATTTATGAAGTCGAAGATGAGTTTTATTTCTTCTTTGAATGTAATGAATATGAAATGCTTAGACAAACTTTCTTTAAACCTAACTGGTTAAATAATAGATCTCTTAACATGTTTTACATAATTATAAGTTTAAAGGATGAAAAGAGTTTATTCAGTATTGCTCGATTCTTATTTAATGCATTTGCAAGAAGAAAGGGAACTCTTGATTTATAATATTAGAACTTATACAAGAATTCGTAATTTGTATACACACTGTAGATAAGTTAAATTTGTTATGTAAATACCATTGAATAATGCATTCAGTTAAATACGATACTGATATCTGTTTCAAGCAATTATTTTCAATATCAACCAAATATCTGTTACTATATTGAAATGTTTAAAAACTATAACTATAAATATATTGAAATGTTTAAAAACTATAACTATAAATATATTTTCATTTACAACTTATTATGCTAAACTATATTTGTTTAATCATAAAAGCTTAAAAATGTATATCTTTATTTGAATACCACCAATATTGATTGTTTGCTTCAGTCTATTTGATGTATTTACATGTTGTATTTTGGGCCGGAGGCCTTAATTACCAAATAAAATATGTCTATGTCTATGTCTATTATGCAAATACACCGACGTATATAATATGTTATCATTTGAATGGTTTATTTGATTTACCCTTCGCTTGAATGGACAATTGTTAAGATCAATACAACAGGGGTGGAACTCTGTAACACGAAGATTAGTTTTCATCTTAATACGATTGGTACCGGTTTTAAGACGATAATCAACGGATCCATAAGAAATATCGCTGAACTTTCTTAAAAGGGACTGAATCCCATATGAGAAAAAAACGAAAAAAAAAGAAAATTGTTAAAAATTGCTATTCCCTTGATGTTTTTGCATGTACGGCATTGAGCTTTGCTGACTGATGTACTACAATATATGTACACTATTAATATTGCGGAGATTTTTCGTTATTTTGCATTGTATAATCTACTGGGTTAGTAACCCAGTAAATCTAAAAATATCGCTGTATATTTATCACGTGATCACTACAACCGAATTGACAATCTCCTTCCCAGAGTTGTTGTTCCTTACACTCACACATACATGAATGTAATGAGTCGACAGTGTTAGAGAATGCCGAATTGAATCCACAAATTCAAATGAGCAAGAGGAAATTCCATGGTATTTTTAAACGGAAAAACACGGAGAGGACATTTTTTAACTGCTTATTTCCTATGAAATAATGAAAAACAAGACTTGTACGACCTTCTACAACATTCCGTTACATATTTATCGACGTATTCTGGATTAATTAGAATAAGTATAAAATATAACGATTTTGGACCATTATGGTGTTCAGTCCCTTTAAAGCATTTTCAATTTAACCACTTGAGCTTCCACTTCTGATTTTTTGCAATCGATTGGTTGGGTTAATGCCGTGTTCAGGTGTTTTCAGTTATATCATGGTAGTCAGTTCAGATTATACAGTTATTTCATGGTTATTTGGATAACAGTCAAAATTATTATATACCTACTATGAATCAAAGTATTTGATTGGACGAGAAGCAGTCACGTGTGATTCAATAAAAAATGACTATTTGACTCCTTTTCGCTTTTATTCTAAAATTCAGGTCCAATAGTCCATTTTCGAGTCAATAGTTCATCTGTTATGACGTTATTGTTTGAAATGACGTCATGCACGTGCATAACCAACATTTTAACGCGCGTTATAATTTTATAAATAAACTAGTTAAATTATGCGTTTTTCATGAAGATATATAATAAAACAGCTATTTACTCCCTTTGAGTTCAATGGTGAAAAACTATTCTTCCTCGCAAATGACTATTGACCCGAAATAGAGAACTATTGACCTCGACTTCGTCTCGGTCAATAGTTCTCTATTTCGGGTCAATAGTCATTGACTTGGAAGAATAGTTTTTCACTATTGACCTCAAGAGGAGTAAATAGCTGTATACTATTGTCCCGAGGTGGTGGGGGTGATATCTGAACTCTTGCCCGAGGCCAATAGGTGACTGTTACCCAAATAACCATGAAATAACTATTGTATTACTTTATCAAAAGTTTATCTTAACAAAAAATTAAAAACTTGATCAATTGTGTAAGGAATACAGGGAAACTATATAACGTCATAACTATGACGTCGTAGCGCAAGAGGGAAACAACCGTATACAGCTATTTATTCCTCTTGAGGTCAATGGTGAAAAACTATTCTTCCAAGTGAATGACTATTGACCCGAAATACGAGAAGTATTTACCGAGACGAATTCGTCTCGGTAAATAGTTCTCTATTTCGGGTCAATAGTCATTCACTTGGAAGAATAGCTTTTCACCATTGAACTCAAAAGGAGTAAATAGCCGTTTTGTTATATATCTTCATGACAAATGCATATTTTAACAAGTTTATTTATTACATTGCTGTCATCATTTTAATTTGGTAAATGTGTATTACATAAATTTATATTCTAACATAAAAACAGGATTATTATTGTAAATGCAGGAAGATTGCAGTATACTGTTACATGGCACGCGCGTTAAAATGTTGGTTATGCACGTGCATGACGTCATTTCAAACAATAACGTCACCTTTTAGACGCGCGTGCTATGTAACTGATGAACTATTGACTCGAAAATGGACTATTGGACCTGAATTTTTGAATAAAAGCGAAAAGAAGTCAAATATTCATTTTTATTAAATCACACGAGACTGATTCTCGTCCAATCAAATACTTTGATTTATAGTAGGTATAGAATAATTCATACTATTGACCGGGGAATAGTTCAATCCTAGACAAATTAGTAGTTTTCATGTAAAACAGGTAAAAGTAACAAATTTGTATTTATAGAGTGAATCAGCTAATACACCCATTTGAATCCTGGCATTCCCACAACAGTACTCCACACAACAGATTTCCCAAACAACTGACTGCCTTTAACATATACAGCAATGTCATTTGTGGAAGACGAATAACGTTTATCACATTGATTTTTGTACAATGTCGGAATGAAGATTGGCCAAGCTGGCTATGTTTAACTATTTGCCTTTTTTATGCGATGATTTAGATACCTAATTATTTAATATAAGTTTTTAATTCCTCTTTTTTAACAAAAGTAATCTAAATGTAAGTGGAGTAAGACAATAAACACTATTTGAGGAAACCCAGCCAATGGATATTTAAGAGCACTGAAGACTCTGATTAACCTTCGAAGTTTGTTCTTGCTGTGCATTAGTCTAAACATATAAATCATTTATAAAAGGAACCCGTCAGATGCTATTGGTTGGTCGGGAATTGAGTTAAGTCAATAGCTGTGCAGATTGGACACCAGTCTATGATAACTTGGACTGGTAGTATGTCGTCCTCATCTATAGCTATGTAGATTGTCAATAGTATTACTTGGTCTGATATCATTTCGTTCCAATCAATATCTATGTAGATAGCCGATAGGAAAACAGTCTATAGTATGCTTTCTTTGACAGGTACCATGTCGTCCTCATCTATATAATTGTAGATTGTCGATAAGACACCAGTCTATAATTTCTTCTCAACACAAGCGTATAACTCAAGATTGTATAGATAGATACGGTACGTTTGTAAGTATTATTGGGTTGGTGTAGAAATGATACTTAGTGATATGACCATTCAAGAAGACAATTGTTTTACCTTTTGTCGGGCGCATAGGTCCGATTGATGTACTCACGAGACCGCGAATAATTCATGGTCACTGTATCATTGTGCAAGGTAAATAACAACAGACTATCTGAGCTAGAAACCACCAACGCTGAACACAACGATTCACCATTTCCCACAGGCAGACCTGTGTTGATGTATCTAAGGCAGACGTTTATAGGCAGTACCTCCTTTCACCAATGCCTTTTCAGTTTAATTCAGTATTTAACTTTTGTTTGTAGTGATTTTATACAGTTTATCAACAAATGTGATGTATATGATAAAGGGTTATATTAATACCTTTAATTGTCAAGTTCAAATTGAAACAAAGATATATGTTCATTGGGAGTTTCAAATAAGATTAAATCACTCATGTATCAAACATAAGACATCATTATACGTTTCACGTCATAGATACACGAACACTCTTGACGTTGCGACACATATGTGCTTGAGAATTTAAGTCCCATTGCTATTCGAAACAAGGTCATTCCAACTTTGTTTTAGCTTCTTGAGAAACGCTGTGGATCAGCGATAGTATAATCAGTACGACTAGGGCGATACACTTCGAACCCCGGCTCTGCCGTACATTCTTTCAAATGATTAGCACACATCAGCTTTCTAATTCGGAATTTTGGTCCCGTTTTCAGTTTCAGATAATATATAATACAACATTATAAATATAAATCGTGTTCGACCGCTGCTTCTCGGACACCTAACCAGTGCTCGCAGCGTTCGTGTTGAGAAATCCTAAATGTAGCAACAAAATGTGTAGACACATTTGAACCTCTGCTTATGTTAGAATAACTGAATTGGTCTAGTTAGAAACCTTTTTTGTTTAAATACCATTTGTTGGCGACTTCGGACGTAAACCACCTTTCGCCGGACATACGAGTCGCGTCTAGCGATTTGTTGTCCCAATGTATATGAGTCCCCCTCTGGTGTGAGATACCGAGGGTTCGATCCCCTATCGGGTTCTAATACCAACAACTTTAACAAAAAAAAGTATATGTGACTTTCCTTACTTGGCGCTCAGGATTGTGAAGTTCAGTCTCACTCTGTACAGCTATCTATATTACTGTAAAATAACTATTCGCTTAAAATATGATAGATAGCTACCTATTTTGGAGTGTAGTGGTCCAAAGTATGCATTTAGGTGACATTGGTCAATACCAAAGACATTGACAATGGAAGTAATGGCTGCCCTCTCTGGCGCTCAGTATAGCGGGTCTTGAACTACTGCTGTCTGGTAGGTGTCAGGATTAATTGACCAATATTACTGGTAACTTACACAGGAAGCGTCGTGATATAACTGAAACATTGATGAAAACGGTGTAAAACGCCAAAACAATCAATAATATAATGACTAAAAGCTGAACTATCAATCTTGAAAAATCACCCGAAATTACCCGGGATAATTTGTTCTGTCTGTAAGACGAGCCCCGGTAGCCCCGGTAGCTCAGTCGGTAGGACGAGGCCTGTTAATGCAGGGATTGTGAAGTTGAACACCAGCTCGGTCAACATTCTTTCCGACACGAGTCATTCCTCTACCGCCAATGGGAAAACAACCTCCATAGCCCAGTGGGAATCGACAAGGGCTAACAAATTAAGGGACCTTATTCAGAACCACAGCTTGGTCGTCCATTATTTCCGATGATCAAAGTCAGTAATTAGTTGAATTCTTACTTATTGTTAATATAAGTCATTACGAATGTCTGTCTCGTCTTTAGTTTTGCGGGACGGTACGGGCCTATCACTATACATCTGTCTTCTACGTTTTTGTATGGACAATCTAAACTTGCACTGTATTTGCAAATTGAATCAACGAGTAATGAAGACATATGCGAGCCTCTACTTAAAGAAGAAAAACCTAAATTGGGATTGTTTGAAATCGCTCATGTTCCAAATGTTTTACCTTGCGATGTCAGGTGGACAGCTCCGAGTCTATTACTGTTAATATATACCGACCTTGAACGGAAATAGTCGAGTCCATTTATTATTTATAAACGTCGACCTCGTGCGTACATCACTGAGCCTACAAACTGTTGATAGATACAGACCTCGTACGGATATGATCGAGCACATAAGTGGTGTTCTAGCCTTCCTGTCCATTTTAAGACACGTACACGTAGTTTGCATTGGAAAGCTCTATTTGATGTTCTGTCTAATAACCGTTTGAACGATACTAGTAGTAGTTCAGCAAGTCCCTTTTCTTCACAGACGCAATTTATACATGAGTCACGATTCGGCAAACAATAAGCCTTCAATGTGCATACACATGTAATTTTTTCCGCGATGCGCCTTTTCGCGAAGCAGTAAAGCCCCATCAGTTTCAGGCCAATGATCTTCTATATGATTCCATTCCGGTGAGTCAATAAGACCGCATATTTCTAGATGAGGTTCATATAGAATGCACACGTGACCGCCTCAGTGTTGCAGTGGAAGAGCGTCCGTCTCGGAGTAGGGAGGTCACAGGTTCGTATCTTATCGGGTTAGCATTCTCTCATTGGCGCTCAAGATTGTCAGGCGCCAGTAGTACTCACCACTTGCCCTTGAAACGCCCGACGCTATTCATTCACTTCACAATGAATCTTAACTTCAACGATAAATAGATTTAACCCCTATACATGAAAACACTCTGACGTTATTACGATTCTATCATGCTAATTCTGTTTCCCTTTAATTTGTTCACGTAGTACAATTAGCATGTGCCATTTAGCTGCATTTTTAAAGGGCTTGTGTTTCCATGATCTACAAAAATATGTCCATGCTGTCGGTAATTTTTTTTCCTGTAAATATATCCATCCAAAAAGGTTCAACCCTGTCTCTCTGTGTCCAAGATTATGGTCCGTTTCTAGAACGTCCAATAGTTTCCACGCAGCTATATTTATTTCTACCACTTTCTTTGTTTTAGAAAAAAGCAAGTACTGTAGAAAATAAAGATACATTTGTGAGTCTACAGAAATCCAATCTAACCAGTGATTCAATACCCTATCATATTCCGATCCAGATAGTGTATACGCATTACGGAACATCTCGTATTGAAGAGCTTTATGGACAAGACTGACCTGATATGGGTTAAATATCATACAGCCTGTGGTACAGTTTCGCCTGAAGTCTTTATTTGACATGTCAGTAAATTTTAGCTTTTCGTAGAGAGCTTGATTATTATAAAATCTTTCACTTTTGCATGGGCACACAGATATCACATATGGTTCTAAACTGTTTTCACATGAAACTAGAATACGTTCACACTCCTCTTGATTCTGTTCAGATTGAATATAGAAAGATGCTAAATATAACTTTGACGAGATAAGGTCACAGTCACTAGTTTCTGATATTACTCTTGGAATTGTAAAAGACCGCATTGATAAATACTGAGCAAACAGACACTGTTGATATTGTATTTGTATATGTGGAATTATAGAGGCAATTGTCATTCTAACATCTTTCGTAGTATGTTCTGTGACATTGTTCTTCTTGTGCAAAAAAGATAAAAGTTGCGTCGTCTCATTCATAAAATCTGTATTTGGGTTAGACGACTCATATAAGAGAAGAAAGAAATAGTTCCTTACAGAGTAGACTAAATATGCGTTATCATGATATACTTTTATGGTGCTCATATTTCCAAGAATACAGGCCAGTTCAGAAACACTCGTTTTAGATTTAAGCAGTTTCCCTACATTATCACAAGTAAGTGAATATAGAAATTTGACACCACTGTTAATAATGTCGTTTAAAACATGCTCTACATTTTCCAAAGTCCTTTGGTTGAGCTTATCGAACATATTCTCTTCCGCAATGAAATAATTTGGACAATTTTTCGCCTTCACCCAACTTAATAGACGTATAAGACACAACCGTACACACATAATAAGTTTGTTTTCCGTCCACCATTGGCTATGAGACGTTTCAATTGTATAAAATAAACTTGTTTTACAATGATATGATGAGATAGATTCACCGATCCTTGCTTCTATGATATTTTTCTTAATCATTTTAAGGAGAATGAAACACTTGTGTTGCGTTTCGTTCAGACTTGACATGAGGAAACGTTCTTGAAGTGAGAAGGAAATTCTCCATTCGACAGACTTGAAGTTACTATGAGGATGTCCAACACCAACAAAGAAACAACCATATGAACCCATTGTTTTTAGTTGTTTCTGTGATGGCCAGTCGTATTTCCGTGTTCTGTGTAACCAGGAATTGGCTGACCTCGGTATCTGTTGACACCTGAGAGCATAAACTAAATCCATTTGGCGAAAAACGTATTCAGTCGTAAACGTGTCCGCTGGACCGTTCCGAGTACTAGGTAGATTACCAATCAATGTTGAATGTGTTTTACATAATATACCTTTCCCATCGATTGTTAACCGGCTATATTCAGATACATCGCACATCCCAACTAAAGGTTGACAATTTTCCATAACAAGCGCAAGACGAACATATCCAGGTTGGGTGTCGTCATCAATTAAAAAAAAGTAAGACTTTCCCTGTTGTTTTTCATCAACTAATTTGTCAACAACAAGACAGTCTTCGTCACATTTTATCATATCAACATCAGCATCTAAACCGGGTGAAGTTGTTCCTTCACAAGAACTTCCAACATGATAAAATGATCTTTTGTTGGAAGTCTTGTCATAAAACTGACTTGCAATCGTGTAGGATATTTCATTTATCATAGCGAGCTCCCACAACTTTTTTCTGTAGTACTCAGATGCGCCTATAACATCAAGTACTTCATGCAAACGTTTAGACAATTCTTCATCGGCAGTGTCCATAACTCTGTAATATATATCAAAAACATCCACTATATATATCGTTGAGTTAAAAAGTTTAAATACAAAAGTATTTAAACAGAAAGGTTAAACGTGTTTATTTTTCAGAATTTCGTATTCAAAACGCAGTAAAACGACTAAAAGCTCTATGATGCCCATACTAGGTAATGATTTTCAAAACCGAAAATAAGACGTGTGTTGAACGGGATTAAGACATTTGTTTGGGTTTAGAAATCGGCTTGTATTACAAAATTGAAAACAGTGCTTTTTTTACGAAATTTCTGAAACTTTAACACATGAAGCCTTTCTTGGGTAATATAAGACAACTACTCTGTTTAAATAAATGGGTTTCGTTAAATACAATTTGTGGAAGCGAATAATCCTAAGGTCCAGATGTATTTATCTAGATATTGTTGAACTGTTCAGAAAATCGAAATTTACATGGCCTATTTGGTGAGTAAATGACTCTTGTCCTTTAGTTAAACAAGTTTCAATACGAAATTAGTTAACATATTGAACAAATATAGCTTTATTCGTTTATCCCAATCTCAATGTACTGTTATAACAATGCTTAAGATAATATGTTATTTGTAATTACTTTTGCACAGTGCATGCTAAATATTCCTGACAAAAATTTGCCGTAACAATGGACGTTGACTCTTCAGGAAATGAATTGCTTTAGGATGGCAACACAACAGTTATTATCTATATTAGGTCATCATGGAATCTAAATACACTGATTGTATATATATGTCCCTTTTTCTTTTTCTTACTATATATTCTATCCCTCTCTACCTCTTCCTTCCTCACTCACTGTCTCCCTCTCTCCCTCGCTCTCCCTGTCTCTCCCTCTCCCTCTCTCTACCTCTATCTCCATCATGGCACATATAATTTCCAAAAGTGTTATATTTAAATCATAACGAATTGTATATTTTTTTACTGTTGCTTACTCTGATTGCAACAGTTTTATAATTATATCACGGCGAATTGTGTTATACCCTGCTTTCACCAGTTTAATAGCTATATCACGTCACATTGTGCTTTTTCAGCTTTTAACAGTTTTATGATTAAATAAATCAGGGCGAATTATATTTTGCTCAGTTTTCAACAGATTAGTATTACGTCAATTGGTGCTTTATTTTGCTTCCAAAATGAATTTTCCTTTAGCTTTCAACATTCCATCGATGTTTCATGACACATGGTGTTTTACTCAGATTTCAACAGTTTTATAATTATATCATGGCATATTGTGCGTTGTTTTCCTTAAAGGGATTCACCGTTACATCACGAAACATGGAGTGCTACTCTGCTTTTGACAGTTTTTTGGAAATTTCCTAGCGATAAAATATTTCTCTCATATCACAAGTTTACACATTTACAATGTTTTTTCAACGTGTTATTCGTGCCATGCACACATACACACATTTACAAAACATGTGAAGTGTGACACAATACATTACAGTACATATTACTGTTTTACTGTACAGTCAAGACATAATACATTGTCAATAGTAGTTCTGTAATGTTTTTCTAATTAAGACTATCTTAGACTAGTCCGTATTAGTTTCAGCATTTCAGGTTAAATTTTATTTTCTTGTTTACATTTTAATCTAAACATTATTATGCAAACTGTCTATATAGCTATTTCTTTCTTGTAGTAAATGTACATTGCTAGAGTTTTGACTGTTGTTACATTTTGTGAGGACATTTGCATGTAAAACGTTTCAGAGCTAGGTTATTTTACAACATATGCTAGTAGAAATGTAATACGTCAATCAGTGCATAATGTACACATTATTACAAAATGCAGCTGATCTTCAACTGGAGATTCACAATAAAAGATGTCCGATATTCTCTTTGGATATCCCTGTATCTACATTATTAGACCATTTAACAATGGCTAGAGCTACGAAATGTTGCTAGACATAAACGAAATTTCTGTATGTCAATATTCAAAATGGTAGACTAAGCCGTTAATTCAATCATATAGTGCAAATAATGACATCATTTTTTATTACCATTTTACAATTTGTAAGCCAATTGTGTTAATATTGATCATATAAATTTGTCACAATGTTTTTAACTCTTTATGATAATTAAACCCTCACTAAAGGAGAATTTTCTCCAGCAAATTTCTTGTTTATGGAAAAGGGTTAATGCCACTACATACTTCGTTGTCAATTGCTCCTGTCTGTCTCTATGTGGGTGTATGTGAGATTCCGTTACACTCAATCTCAATTGATTCAGTTTTTCTGTTTATCGGTTTAGGTCTCCAACATGCATAAGTGGTATCATGAATACGGTGAACCTTTTAGTATCACTGGGAACAATTCCTGTGAATTCCGTCTTCTATGACAAAGTACAGTGAACTCTCTGACCCCTCTTGCATATTCCCTTACATACACAGAAACAGACATAATAAAACATTGAAGGGATAGCAACCCGTTACAGTATCTAAGAGAGACTTCTCTTAACTATGTATTGTATATGAGTATTACGTTCTGTATTGATTATATCCCTTTATGTATTTATTGTTTTCTGTATAACTGCTATCCTTTACAATTGTATTGTCACTCTAGTTTTAGTTTGAATTGTATACACAAACTTTAGTTATATCATTTCGGTAGTTCTTTATAAATTATCATAAAACGTGAAATAATATAATTTCGACAATAGTAAATTAATATCACCCTGTACTCGGTGTGGCCTAATCCGAATTTGCACTGTTTCCAAATTTGCAACGAAGCTTCCGACAAACAAAGTAAACGTTCATTCGGTAGCATGTACCAATAGGCAGTTCTTACATACACAAATAATTTGTGCTTCATCCGGAGCAAAGCTCATTTGGTAAAGAAGAGGGACATATTACACGACAAGTTCTTACAAACACAATTTACTTGTTCGGACCATTGTAGTTGACAATAGATAGACAGTGTAAATTCGTGAAATTCATTTTTTTCAGTTTTACTTTTTGCAGCAATCTATATTGTTGAATATCAGTACTAATAGGGTCATATACCGATCAAAATTATTGAGTATAAATACTTTATTCTGGTCAGGTACGGTTCAATATTGTTGAGTACTAATACTCTATAAAGGTCAGGTACGGTTCAATATTGTTGATAACAAATACTCTATAAAGATCGGGTTCAAGTCAATAGTGTTGAGTACTATTACCCTATCAAGGTTATGTACAGGTCAATGTTGTTGAATATCAGTACTCTGTTAAGGTCAGGTAGAGGTTACTATTGTTGAGAATTAATAATCTATTAAGGTCAAGTACAGGTCATTATTGTGGAGTATTAATACTCGATAAAGGTCAGGTACAGTTTAATATTGTTTAGTTTTAATAATCTATTCTGGTCATGGAACAGCTCAATATTGTTGAGTATTATTACTCTATTAAGGTCAGGTACAGGTCAATATTGTGAGTATTATTACTCTATTATGGTCAGGTAGATGTATATATTGTTGAGTATTAATAAAATATTAAGGTCAGATACAGGTCAATATTGTTGAGTATCAGAACTCTATTAACGTCAGGTACATTTCAATATTGTTGAGTATTAATAAGATATTAAGGTCAGGTACAGGTCAATATTGTTGAGTCTGGGTACGCTATTAAGATCAGGTACTATTCAATATTGTTGAGTCTCAGTACTCGATTAAGGTCAAGTACTATTCAATAATTTTGAGTCTCAGTACTCGATTAAGGTCAGGTACAGGTCAATATTGTTGAGTATTTGTACTCTATTAAGGTCAGGTACTGATCAATATTGTTGAGTCTCAGTACTCTATTAATGTCATGTACGTGTCAATATTATTTAGTTTCAGTACTTTATTAAATTCAGGTAAAGGTCAATATTGCTGAGTATTAATGCTCTATCAAGGTCAGGCACAGGTAAATACTATTAAGTATCAGTACTCTATTAAGGTCATGTACATTTCAATATTGTTGAGTATTAGTACTATTAAGGTCATGTTCAGGAGAACAGCGTTGAATCTCAATAATCTATTAAGTTCAGGTACATGTCAATATTGCTGAGTAAGAATAAGGTCAGACACAAATAAATATTGTTGAGTATTAATAGTATACTAATGTCAGGTTCGGTCAATATTGTTGATTATAAATAAGTATTTAAGGTCATATATTTGCTTATTCATTGACGTTTTTAATAATGTGTATAACGGGTGTTACATGTACCCTTCACATACACTGGTTAATTTCTAAGATCAATACAACGGGGGGTGGAACTCAGTTTCCCGAAAATTGGTGTTCGGCTTAATACATTTGGTACCGGCTTATAAACGAAAATTGACGGAATTTTTAGACGAACTGTGCTGTTGTACACGACGTCTTTGCGTATTCCTCCGTTCATCCGTAACATTGCAACATCTAAAAACGCATGACTGTTGTAAGGCTCAGAGTGTTGACGTTGCATGCTGCAATTGTTGTATTGCATTCTGATGCAAACAGCCAAAATATAAAATCGCATTCGTAACAAGAGAGCCAAGATGGCCCTAAATAGATCACCTGAGCGATAGTCTAGTAGCAAATACTATTGCTAATAAAGGTGATATTTGATCAAAATAAGTACTGAACTGTAAAAAAACAGCTTATCAGTAAAGGACATTTGCCATAATGCATTAAATCTTTGAACACATTGAAATGGGAAGTCAACTGAACCCCCTTCCCTATGGTACGTTGGTAAATGTTCGTGGGTTGGTGTATATAGGGCGAGGTTACAGATAAAAAATCCCACGGGACATAAGCCCAATAGAATAAAACCCCATAGGAGTTTTACCTACTGGACAAAACCCCCTTACTCATGGTACGTTGATAAATGTTCGTGGGTTGGTGTATATGGGGGAACTGAGCTATATTTACTTTCGAGAAGGTACTTTGTCTACTTATTTCTAGCGCAGTTCTGCGAATGATATATTCATGTGTCTGCGGTTAATTCATTTTCAGAATATCATTGTACAATGGTCTTGATCATGGCAAATGTGTTGAGTAAAACCAACGGAATAAACTGATCCCAACAACCAAAAGAGCGGAAAAAAATATTCGTTTATCCCTTTCAAAACAATCAGAGGTAGCCGACAGTTTTGCCACAGTTTTTATCAACTAATTTCATTATCTAAACATTCATTTTTAATTGAGTTACCATAGTTTTGTCAAGATAATTGTAAATTCTTCTTCTGAAGATTTTCGATATATCGAAAAGGGTGTTAACATCGATAATATATATAATGGTCAGATTAACATTATATTTAATCGTTAAATTATTTATTGGCTACCACTTGTTACCTTAATAACCCATTGAACACAGGGCTCGTATTCGAAAATGTAACTCAGATACTTAATTGGAAATGTTGTGGGAAAAGGAACATCAATTTTCAATATGTCGCATATTCAGTGAACAATGTTAACCTTTTCCCATATACAAATATACGTAAACAAATACAGCAGACGACTATAGCGCTTCTAGGAAAAATATGTATAATCTGTATAAATCAAAAGACATTCTCCTTTTTCCACACTAATTACAAATATGCTGCAGAGACGTCAAGATGCGTCTATACGTGAGGAAGGGTTAAATCATTGACCAAGTGAATATATTTTCTACTTGAAGTCCCCACTTGATTGACCCTTTCCTTCTCGCAGAAGCCTATTCATTAGACAAATATTTTGCTTTCCCTCAATATGTCCCAACTTTATTTGATAGTTTATACTGTCATTTGTAGAATGTTTCCATTGTTGTGCCAAGCTATTTTCAAAGTCGTCTGATGCAAATGTGTTGTATGTGGGAAAGGGTTGTCAGTGAATGTATAATTCGATATAGCGAACACAAATCGCGGAGAATTAGCTCGTTATGTAGAAGGTTTACATTCTACAAAAAGACACATTTCATTAGGGTTTGCAATGTTTAACCTTTTCCCTGATATAGACGTAAACACGGGGTTCAGACGTTTCGTAATCTGTTCGTTTCGTAAACGAAAACAAATATCTATTTCGTAACCGAACCGTTATGTATCTGGAAAACAATTGGCTGTTTCGAAAACGTAACTGTCCAAAAATGAATCGTTCATTTCCGAAAATAAATACCCTCTCCAGCAGACGATATTTGAAAACTTTGTCGGAAAACGATAAGTTGATAAGTGTGAACAATTTCTCGTCTTCGAACAAACTTACTACTGAAAATACGAGAGATGTCATCGTTTGCCACAGTATTCTCAACTATACTCAATAAGTAACCTATGATTTCTAGAACATTTCCATAGATTTGCCTTGATTCATTTAAGTCGTTTTCCGAACATTTGTTGTATGAGAGAAACAACTATGTGATTTATGTAATTCTCCCTGCTCTTATAAATACAGACCAATTGTTATCCCGGATAGGGAATATAATTATTGTTTCTTGGTAAGTTCTTAAGGTAAGGTTACTACCTTTTGGTAGATTAACAACACAAAGGACAATTCAGAATTCTTATTTCTTTGAATAATCTTTATATTGCAAGGTTGTTCAATTTTTTCGAAATAGACATAACCCTTTACGGGTAATCTTTCGTGCGACATTCTTACTTTTTTTTTTAAATCAACGCACTGATAGAGCTTCTAGCAAGGAGCCAACCGTAACTGCAGATCTCGGATTACATTTTGACACGAATTTACATAACACAACATTTTATCAAATATACTTCATAATAGCAATTTGTTATGTCCTTATTTTGAATAATATTGGAGTTTAAAGCACAGTATTGTATTTAACAGAAAAAATAACGCATTGCCCAAGACTCCAACCCTGGTCTCCGGCGTGACAGTCGAAGTGTATAGATATGTTTGTACCAATCTTGTAATTTGGCACCGCTCAATGCGTCTTGTAAATGTAGACTGTTTGAAAGGATATTTGAAATTCGGACACCTTGACTAGAAGACATATGTGCCGTATACGTTATATCTCTATAAAATATCAACTTTTAACATGTTCTTCCATTGGTTCGTTTGCTGACATAAGCTGTGATCATGGAAGCCGTTTAGTCATATAATTCGCTCAGATAAAACTACTTTGCCAAACACATTAGACACGAACTATTAATACATTTACAAAGTTTACCGGAATTTGTATTGCCAATTACGGATATTTGAGACAAGACATTTTACAAACAATAATATTTCAACATAAGCCGTGATTTTGAAGGGAGGCGTCATATTATTCATGCATATAAAGCTATACCATAGATTTACCATATATATAATGCTATACAATTACTTTGAATGCAAAATTGTCGATTTCAAAAGATTTGTTTTCGAGAGTTAAAGATTCACAGGTAAATGTGTATTATTACAGATACCCAAACCGATTAAACCCTTAACAATGTATTTCGTTTACAACGGTAGAGAGGTGTTAGGTTCTGTCAAACATGACCGTACGTTTTATTGAAGAAAAAGGCGATGGGGTTTGAACCGATGTGTGTAACGGTTTTGATTATTAAGAAGTAAAAGTGCAAGTTTTTACTCACACCGGGTTCAGACCAGTAACCTACGTATCCCATACCAACGAACGAAAATGTGCATATCATCAGTTAAATGAGGCACGCAATGAACCAATACTCAACGTCAAGTGAACCCTTTAAATACTTGAATATGCGTTAAGTTCACATAGTGTATGTGCATTAAATGTAGTTTGTCAATACCTTTTATCAGACACGACATCATTATAAATCCTGAGCTATAAATGGTAATTACATAAATTTAAAAAACAAAATATTAAGAAGGTACATTTTTCTAGAAGGCATACACAGTCGCGTAATGCAGTTTTCTATAAACCTGTAATATTTAAATTCCTTAATCCTTATCTAACCACCAAAACATACGATGTTGGTACCCACACTATTTATTGGAATGAGTAATATACCATATAGTGTAGAGCCAATGTCTTACTACATCTTTTCTACGACGAATGAACTCACCTTTCTATTGGCAAACACTTTTATTCCATACACTGTTAATACTGGTGTATTCCTCTTGCTAACAGAATTGTCTCTGCCTGGAGCTATCTGTGGTTGTTGTCAAAATCGATACATAAACCGGGGAAAAACCAGTAATCGACTTATGTCATATAAACAGACGAACATGTGTAGTTGTCATGTTGTAAAGATATAAACATCCGTCCATCGTTGAAGATTAAATAATGTATATATTTGCATATACACTGACGTATATAATATTGTGTATTACGGATATTACCCTTTACTTACAATGGTCTATTCTTAGATAAACTGGTTCCTCACTAAACATACATATACATGATAGGCATCAAAGTCACCAGAAGACTGCATCAATTTATTTTTACTACACATCATTGACAAAGTTATGCCATTCTGTCATCGTGACATTCATTTGTCTAAATATAGACATGGTGCTTTCATTAAGGAGTAATTCCAGGATGTTGTAATAGCAAATGCAAATTCTGGGATTTTTTGTCAGAAATTTGGAAGGTTTGATGTTATCGATGAAACCACAAACATGGACACACTATGGGAAAAACATGCAATAACAAAACATTTAACCTCTTCCCTGTTAAAGCAACATTGTTCACATTCGCAGCAGTCTACTTTTAAAACACTTAGTAAAGCGTTAAATTAGTGAATATATATTTTGCATACTCATTATAATCATAATTCCACAAAAGTGAAATTTAACCTCATTTTTTTTAAAAGTAGATCTAGTATACACTCGATCGCCTCAGTGGTGAATTGATATATCGTCCGGCTCGAGTGCTAGAGGACTCGGGGTTTGATCCCCGACCAGGTCATACAAAATACTTTTAAACATTGTATAAATGGTTTGATTTATTTGAGTTTAACGCCGTTTTCATCAATTGTTCAGTCATATTGCGGCGGCCAGTTAACTACTCATGTGTTTCCTGTCTTTCTCACACCAGTTATTTACACAACAATCGTTCATAGCAACTGGCTGCTTTTCAACATAGACTATTAGCGCATTTAAGGAAGACAACTGACGTTTGTCACAAGGACTTTTGTCAAACGACGGAAAGAATGTTGGCCGAACTGGGTTTAGAACTCACAACCATTGAGTTGACAGCCCGCGTCGATTCCGACTGACCTACCGGCACTCGGGGCTCGGCTTTTTAAAAATGGCTGTATATTCCTTGTGCTCAGGATTGTTGCGCTAGCATGAATACTTACTGGTTGGTTTCAGGATAAATGGATCAGTAGTACTGGCAAGTTATCCAGGAAACGCCTTGATATAACTAAATCTTTGATGAAATCTGTGTGTTATACCATGCCTACAAACGCAAACTAATTCAATATGCATATGCCTAAATTCCGAGGGATATTCTTTGTAAAAACGTGTTGTAAAGTACGTTACGACCATGTATTAATTAGACTCGAACGCATGCATACATTATGTCTTCTCTTTTCTATGATTGACCGTCTCCTATCTAAACAGAATACTTATCTTATAGAACTCAATCATCAATACTAACAATAGACATTTGCCATAACAAGGCACGTCAGCTATGGAGTCTATGTATTTATGCAGTAGTATGCACAGCAATAGTAATCATGGATGGCATTTGATATAACTGCCATACCAGAAATCTTTTAGCTAGTTTACTATACGATATAAAGAAATACCGAAACATATCTGATATTTTATCAATAGTATCCACCTCACAGAAACACGCCACGTCCGGTATGAAACCCAAAATAATTTTCTCTGAAAAAGCTGTGACGGAGTGGTTACCACTTACAGGTTCGATTCCAGCACGCGATAGTCAGAGAGTATATATCCAACATTGAACATTTCCTAGCTTAGTGAATGTTTTTCGTTCAATGATCAAAGTTTAGAATCATAGTAATACATAAGAGTCGCGTCTGGCGATTATGGCGGTCGTTTTGCTTCTCCGGTATGGCATAATTTACAGTAACATTGACAATGGTATTAACATTCGTCTGCTACACATTTATTGTATTTGAAAAACGGTTTTAAAAATCGATAAGGAGTATAATTGTCAAATTACATTAAATACTATAATTACATTTAATCGATAAATGGTGGATTAGCTGCCTCTAGTTACCTTAAATTTCATTGAACGCAGTGCTGATGTTCGAAATGTAACTCAGATACTTAATTGAAACTATTGTGGGAAAAGGTCAATGTGATTGTTTCTTAAAGTTATCTTTACTTTAAAACTTGGTTTGAAACGTGATCTACTGCAGAGAAAATAAATCTTGCTTAACCGTTTCCCACATACCATACATCTGCAGCAGATGACTTTGAAAACATCTAGACAAAATGACATAAAGTCTCTACAAATGAATTTAAATTTACTGAAAAAAAATGAAAAACACTGTTGCATAATGTTATCAAAAGTCGTCTGCTGTAGAGGATTCAGAAATCGTCTATATGTGGTTGATTGATTGATTGATTGGGGTTTAACGCCGTTGTTAACAATTTCTCAGTCATATCACGGCAGCCAGTTCACCTACTCATGCATTTCCTGGTTTTCTAACACCAGTACTCCCGTCTATATGTGGGAAAGGCATAATATAATGACAAACGAAGTGTTAGCTCATTATGATGAAGTTTTCCGTTTTCCTAAATTGTTTTAAAATGCATATGGGATAGGGCTACATCATTGATTCAGTTTTCTACAACACTTGATTGACACTTTTCCGCAAGAAGAAGTTTTTTCAGCAAACATGTATATATGTTCCCGATTCCCTTAATGTGTTCCACTCTATTTTTTAATTATACTGTCATTTGTAGAGTTGTTCACATTGTTGGGCAAAAACGTTTTTAAAGTCGTCTGATGCAAATGTTATGTATGTGGGAAATTGTTGTCAATGAATTAGTAATTTGAGAAGGCAAACACACATTAACAAACCTAGCCGCGGAGAAAAAACTCGTTATGAAGAAGGTTTTAACTATCTAAATAACCTAGTATTTGATATTTTAAATGTTTAACCTTATAGCTGATATATACGTAAATAGGCTTCTACAGCAGAAGTTTTTTGAAAACATTCCGAGAAAACGAATTAATAGCTCAATATTTTTCAACGATATTCATTTTCAGTCGACCAGAAACAACATAATTCACCCAGGACAAAACTGTCTGCCTATTAAGCCCGTCAAGCCCGTCCGATTTACTTCCCTTTCAACTTACACGAAACAATCAACCGGAACACACTACGTTCTCGCGTAGAAAGCTTCTTTTCTAGTGTTCATTGAACACATGTGTGGTCCTCGGTAGGTCCAAGTCAGGTTAAAACACGTGTTTGAAACATAAATCATCAGTTTATATATATCAGCACAGAAAACGGACACTCGGGACTGTTCGACTACATGTCTGCTTGCGCGGGAGCAGGATCTTTTAAGTGTTACATGTATAACTTCTAGAAAAACTCTATGGAGTCGTGATATTTAACTCGAAAATGACGAGGTCTATCATACCAAGGGTCGATCATTCCTTCCGATGCTTGACCAATTCAGTATTTATTTCATCTAATTTTAGTTAATTTATAAGACACTCTGATTCGTCTTAAGTTTAAAGTTGTTTGTTGTAAACTGATACTTTATCACGCTCGATGTGTGTTAATAGATACCGTAAAAGTACCTTAGCCGTTTGCCTTGGTAATTCCAAAAGACAGAACGCGGGGTTCGAGCCTAGGACATTTCGCACGAGAGGCAGACCCTGTACTACCTCAACACTGTCTGGCATGATATAAAAATAATTAGGGATTTGAAAATCAACATTTTGTATGATATCGGATATCTTAATCGTTATGGCGTTATCAATTAGTAAGACCAGGCTAGGCCGATATGGGTTTTGCTGCATCAACTAACAGTGAAAACACATGTGATCCTGTGTTTAAGGTAAATTACCCATAATGGGCTTATTGGAAACTGTTATTGTTACATTACCGTTATCTGACGACTTCGGACGGAAATGACAGATTCTATACGAGGTTTACTACGTAAAGCAGAACAATGACATTTCTTGTCCACTTTAAATTAAAAACATTTATGGTAAAGCTAGATTTCTTTCACTCTAATAATTCACTTTAATCGATACCAATAGGGGATACAGCATAACACCCGGTTTGCCTGACGCGGCTTAGAAATGAGTCGCGTCTAGCGGTATTAGGTCATACATTCATATTGCAGTTAATGTTCAGTGAAGGCTCGGACGAGTCAGTGCATTCACACCGTCTTACCATATCCTTTACTTTCCTTTTACATGTACAATGTACTTAAGTCATAGATACATATTTTGACAGAAATATAGAAGAATATCCTTTTAAACCAATCTACTACCTCTATATGATCCCGTTACGGTGAGCTAATAAGACCGCAAATTGCTAGACGAGTCTCATACCTAATATACACGTGACCGCCCCAATGGTGCTTTCATAGAGTGTCCGCCTCGAGTGCTGAAGAACGCGGGTTCGATTCCTGCCCGGGTCATACCAAATACTTTTAAAAAGTGTAAACATGGATTTCTCTTCTTGGCACTCAGGATTGTTGCGCTAGCATCAAGACTTACTCGTTGGTGTCAGGATAAACGGATCAGTAGGACTTGCAACTTACCATACGCCATGATATAACTTAATAATTGATGAAAGCAACGTTTAGTACCATGCCTACAATCGCAAACCAATTCAATATGCAAGTGCCTCAATTCCGAGGGAAATTCTTTGTAAAAACCTGTTGTAAAGTACTTTACGACCATGTATTAATTAAATTCGAACACATGCATACATTATGTCTTCTCTTTTCTATGAATGTCCGTTTCCTCTCTAAACAGTGTGTTTCTCTTATATAACTCAATCATCAATAACAACAATAAACATTTGCCATAACAAGGCACGTCAGCTATGGAGTTTATTCATGTATACAATAGTATGTATACGCAGCAATAGTAATCATGAATGACATTTGATCTAACTGTAATAACAGAAATCGTTTAGCTTACTTACTATACAATAAAAGGAAATATCAAAACATATCTGATATTTTTTCAATAGTATCGATTTCACAGAAAGACGCGATGCCGATTCAAAAACCGGATGTCCCGGGTCGATTGCTGCTCGCAGTAGTCAGGAAGTATATATATACTGACGAGATAAATAAACAACAACTATAGATGTAGCTCAATCAGTTTTACACATCAGGAACGTTATACGTGAAGAAGAGTGGTCCGCTTTAAGACATTAGTATACGTTTATAAAACTACATCTTATTCCTTTTAATTACCGTTGAAATGAGTTTAGGTCCTAATGCATCTGCGAAAAACGATGTTTCTTATTTCCAATATTTCCCTTTTGGCTACAATCTAGAACAAAAGCCTACTAAGTTTAATAACAATTTTATTATTTATGATCACGTGATGGTGAAATTATCAGACTTAAAGCGCCAGACGCGACTCATACCTAATAAACAAGTGACCGCCACAGTGGTGTAATGGTAGAGCGTCTGCCTCGGTGCCAGAGGTAGCGGGTTTGTTCCCCGGCTGGGTTATACAAAACACTTTATGTTAATGGTAACTATGTATTTCCCTTCTAAGCACTCAGGATTGGTTGAAACAATATTGTTTGTATATTCTTATATATATATATATATATATATATGTCTTCTTATAATTCATATTAAATATAAATAGTAATTTGTATACTTTGATAGTTGTGCTTCTATTTTTTGTTTTGACAAAATATGCATTACCCCTTGATATTGCACGAGTAGATAATGCACGCATTGATATTGCACTCAGACCTTGTTCACGTGCTGTCAAGGACGGAAATATTTCCATACAGTAACATTACAAAGCAATCACATATAAATTTAGAGACCAGCTTACAATGTATAGTATATCCTTTGTGTATGACACGCTATGAAAGATCGGTAGACGTAAGATGTGTGTTCGCGCTACTAAACATACCTTGATGTCAAAAGTGGCACTAAATGATAGAGTTATATTTTACACCAATACTCAACAACAATTAAACCCCTTACATACTTGAATATGCATTAGGTTCAAATAGTGTATGTGTATTAAATTTAATTTGCCAATACCTTATAACGGAAACGACAGCATTTTAAATCCTTAGCTATTAATGCCAATTACAATATATTTAAAGCGTAATTAAGTAGATACGTGTTACTAGAAGATATACGCAGTCACGTACTGAATAAGTCTAGACACTAGTCATATTTCAATTCTTAAATCCTTATTTGACCACCAACACATACGCAGTTGGTACCAACAATATATACAAGAATGAGTAGTATACGATATATTGTAGAGCAAAGATCAGTTTAATACATCTTTTCTACGACGAATGAACTCACCTTTCAATTAGCAAACAGTTTAAATTTCATGCACTGTTAATATTGGTGTATTCCTCTTGCTAAAATGATTGTCTCTGTCTGATACTATATGTGGTTGGTGTCAAATCTGTTACATAAATCTGGCTCAAACCCGTCACCTTACTATGCCATAGTAACAGATGAACAGGTGCAGTAATCATGTTTAAACGATCTTAACGTTGAAGATTTAACAGTGTATATATTTGCTTACTCACTGACGTTTTTAATAATGTGTAATACGGGTGTTGCATGTGCCCTTCACATACACTGGTTAATTTCTAAGATCAATACAACGGGGGTGGAAATCAGTTTTAAGAAGATTGGAATTCGGCTTAATACATTTGGTACCGGCTTAAACGTTCAACCATTGGGGCATCCCTTCTAATTTATGAAGGAAGATGCATTTAAGCCTATATAGCTTATACACTGACAGTGAGTACTCTGGTCAGACTATGCGTGTAAAAAGACACAACTAAGTCTTGACTGTACCCAAATACGTTAAAGACCTTAAATCGTCAGAGGCATACTAATAAAACTGACCCTACTTTAGGTTAATTAGTTCACTCAGTAATGCTGCCATATGCCATTTAGCTGCATTGTTAAAAGGCCTGATTTTCCATGATTCACAAAATGAATTCCATGCGTCTTGTAATTCATTTTCCTGTAAACATATCCACCCGAGCAGGTTAAACCCTGTCTCTCTGTGTCCAGGATAGATGTCCGTTAATAGAACGTGCTTTAATTTCCGAACAGCCTTGTCTTTTTCTGCCCGCTTTCCTGTTTCAAATTAGATTAAATACTGTAGAAAATACAGATATAATTTTTGAATCTATAGTTATCCAATATAACAAGTAATCCGATTTAGGTTGTGTGTACACAGTACGGAACATCTCGTATTGGAGAGCTTTATGGACAAGACTGACCTGAGATGGATGAAATACCATACAGCCTGTGGTACATTTACGTCTGAATTCTTTACTTGACATTTCAGTAATTACTAACCTCACATCGAGAGAGGGATTAACATTATTTCCATGACCATAGCATGGACACACAGATATCACATGTGGTTCTAAACTGTTTTCACATGACACTAGAATGTGTTCACACTTCTCTTTAAATTGTCCAGATTGAATATATAAAGATGCTAATGATAACTTTGACGAGATAAGGTCACAGTCACTAGTTTCTGAGATTTCATTTAGAATTATTGAAGACCGCAATGATAGGTACTTGGCAAACATACACTGTTGATATTGTAATTTTATATGTGGCATTATAGAGTCAAGTGCCATTCTCACATCTCTTGTAGTATGTTCTGTGACATAGTTTGTACTATGCAAATACATCAAAAGTTGCATCATCTCATTCATATAGTTAGTATATGGGTTAGACGACATATGGATGTGTTCAAATAAATAGTTCCTTACAATGTAGACATAACGTGCATTATTATAAAAGACATGAAGAAATATTGGGCACGTATTGCCAAGACTACGTAACAGTCGAGAAATACTCCTTTTGGATTTAAGCAGCTCACCTACATTATCACAAATAAGTGAATATAGAAACGTTAAACCACTGTCTATAATGTCGTTTAAAACATACTCTACATTTTTCAAAGTGCTTTGATGGAGTTTATCGAACATATTTTCTTCCGGAATGAAATACTTGGGACAATTCTTTGCCTTCACCCAAATTAGTAGACGTAAAAGACACAGCCGTACACATAGAATAAGGTTACTTTCCGTCCACCAATCTCTATGAGACGTTTCAATTGTATAAAACAGACTTGTTTTACAATGATATGATGAGATAGATTCACCGACCTTTGATTCTATGATATCTTTCTTTATCATCTTGAGGAGAATGTAACACTTGTGTTGCGTTTCGTTCATATTTAACATGAGGTCACGTTCTTGAAGAGAAAAGGAAATACACCATTCTACAGACTTGTTAGCAC
Organism: Serripes groenlandicus; assembly: GCA_031761405.1. NCBI lineage: Eukaryota > Metazoa > Mollusca > Bivalvia > Cardiida > Cardiidae > Serripes > Serripes groenlandicus. The sequence goes on along the minus strand of JASEVX010000013.1, from coordinate 56,098,397 downwards.
TTTCAGGATGTCCAACACCAACAAGGAAACAGCCAAATGAACCCATGGCTTTAAGTTGTTTCTGTGAAGGCCAGTCATTTTTCCGTTTTCTGTGTAACCAGGAATTGGCTGACCTCGGTATCTGTCGACACCTTAAGGCAAATACTAGATCAATTGTCTGTAAACTGGTTTCAAACGAGAACGTGTTCGCTGGACCATTTGTTGTGTTGTATAGACCATCAGCAACTATTAAATTTGTAATACATATTCTACCTTTCCAATCGATTTTTAACTCACTACATTTTGATACATCGCACATTTCAACTGTATGCGGAATTTTATCTATAACAAGCTGAAGACAAACATATCCCGGTTTGGTGTCGTCATCAATTAAAATAAGGCAAGACGTTCCATGTTGTTTAGCATCAGCTAATTTGTCTACAATAGGACAGTCTTCGTAACAACCTATCATATCAATATCAGAATGTAAACCGAGTGTAGTTGTTCCTTCGCAAGAACTCACAACTTGATAATATGAACATTTGTTGGAAGCTTTGCCATAACATTGACTTTCAAACGTGAATGTTATTTCACCTATCATAGCAGACTCCCGGTACTTCTTTCTAACTAACTCATGTGCGCCTATAGAAGCAAGTACTTCATGCAGACGCTTAGACAGTTCTTCATTAGCGGTGTCCATTTTTCATCGATCTGGAATATATATCAAAAGGATCCACTGACACATGTGTGTTGCATGTACCTATACTGGACATTTGTATTAAGTTATTCCGAAATTATTCATTTTATTGAACATATATAGCTTTATTCGTCCATATAAACCGCAATGTGCAGTTATAACAATGCTTAAGATAATATTATATTTGTAATAACTTTTACATATCAGATGCTGTATACATTCTGACAGACGATTTGACGTAACAAAGAACGTGGAATCTCTAAGGAAATAACGTCTTATCGGATGTCAACAAACTAGTGATGATATATATAGTTCTCTGTAGTTCTGTATATACCCCCCCTCTCTTTCTCTCTCTCTCTCTATCTCTCTCTCTCTCTCTCTCTCTCTCTCTCTCTCTCTCTCTCTCTTATCTCTCTCTCTCTCTCTCTCTCTCTCTCTCTCTCTCTCTCTCTCTCTCTCTCTCTCTCTCTCTCTCTCTCTCTCTCTCTCTCTCTCTCTCTCTCTCTCACTCTCTCTCTCTATATATATATATATCTAATTCGTTTAATACACTTTTATATTTACTTCACGACAAATAGTGTTTGACTTCGTTTTCTACAATATCAAATGTATCACGTCAGATGTAACTCAAACAGTGTTATTATCACGAAGTGTGAATTGTTCTACTATGTTTAACTCTGATTTCAACCGTTCTATAATCAAAGCTTTGTGAATTGTGTTTTATTCTGCTCTCATCCGTTTAATAGTTATATCACGGCAGATTGTGCTTTTCTCATTGTTAAACAGTTTTATAGTTTAATCACGGCAATTTGTATTTTACTCGATTTTCAACAGTTTTATAGTCAAATCACAGCAGATTGTATTTTACACTGCTTTCATCAGTTTTATAGTTATATCACAGCAATTTGTGTTTTACTTGGTTTTCAATAGCTTACTATTAATATTATGGCAAATGGTTCTGTTTTTGCTTTCAATAATGTAAACGTTATATAAACAGAACAGAAGAGAACAGAAAAGATACTTTATTTTCAACTGAAGCATAAACAGCTCATGGTTGATATTCACAAATATAAATACAGAAATCGTTAAGACAATGCAATAGCTGAGAAATAGTAATTAAATAGGTTAAAAATTAAGTTTATATCCATATGTATAAACACACATATATTCACACGCAATATAAATGAACATGGATTGTCATTCAGTATTAAACATTCCATCGATATAACATGACACATTGGTTTTACTCTGATTTCAAAAGATTAATAGGTAGATCATTTGTGTCTTGTGTTCCGTTAACATAGAGTACTACTCTGCTTTTCGCAGTTTCATAGATATTCATCGGCGATTTAATATTTCTATATTATCAAGAACTTTAAAGTTATACTGAGGTAAAGTGTGATTTCAACAATCCTATAGTTTTGTCACGACACATAAAGTTTTACCTCGACTTTAACAATATCTTTGTTATAACAATGATAAATGTGTTTTAAATTCAACGTTTCTAATTGTATTTTAGAGATATCGAGGCGAGCAGTATTTTACTCTGCTTTCCACAATTCTTCAATACTATAACGGCTATTAGTTTTTTTATTCTGCTATTAATAGTTTAACAATTATATAACAGCAAGTGATGTTTATTCTGCTTCCAATAGTATCAAAGTAATCTCATGACGCATGGTATTGTTTCCGTGTTTCTTTTCAATTATGTATTCAATATTTCGATTATATCACAACGAATGTTTTTTACTCTATATTTCAGTAGTATTACAGCTACGCCACTTATAATGGAATTTGAAATGCTTTCAACAGCTGTATAGCTACATCACTCAGAATAGTTTATACTCCGCTTCTAACAGTATCATCGTTACATCTCTCAGGATGTTGATTACTCAACAGTATACTAGTTACACCGCCTAAAAATGATGCTTACTCTACTTTCAACAGTTTTATAGTTATACCACTGAAAATGGTGTAAACTTTGCATTTAACAGTATTATAGTTACATCACCATAATGGTTTTTACTATGGTGTCAACAGTATAACAGTTACACCAAACATATTGGTGTTTACTCTGCTTTCAAAAGTGTTATACTTACATCACATATAATGACGTTTACCCTGATTTCAACAGTGTTTAAGATACACCACATATAATGGAAATACCCTACTTTCAACAGTAGTATAGTTACTCAATTCAGAATGATGTTTACTCTGCCTCAACATTATTATACATACACCACTCAAAATGGTGTGTTATTGGCTTTCAACAGTATTATAGTTACACTACTTAGAACATTCTGATTTCTGCTCTCAACAATTAATAAGCTACAACACTCAGAATGGCGTTTTCTTTTCGAGTTACACCATTTATAATGGGATTTACCCTGCCTTCAACAGAGTTATAGCTTCACCAGTCAACATGGCCAAATGGTATTTACTCTGCATTTTAAAGTAGTTAACGAGCAGAACTCGTTTATCAGTTAAGTCTTATTCTTCAGAAAATGTACTTCATTTAATATGGGAACAATTTGGTTGCAAATTTTCTATGGCCCAGCTCGTAAAACTCAAGGTGCAATTACAAAGCAGAGAACCACGACTGACATTTGTCCACATCCGGATGCTGTAATATTCAGCTAGATATCGAGATAACGAGAATCAATGTTTTGTTTATCGAAAAGGCTGATTACCAGCACTTTGTACTCGTCTGCGTGTATGCTAACCGCAATTTCTTAATTCAGGTAAGATATGTTGATCTCTTTCCTTTTCCCCCGAATAACATTAATTTACACAAAATGTTCACTATTCATTTAGTCTTTCGTGTAGTAAACATATACAATGCACTAAGCCCTGACAGAAACAAAGTAGACGTAGAAGTTAGCTGGTCTCTAAATCATGAAAGGTTGGATGAGAGCGCTTTGTAACGTTATTGTATGGAAATAGTTCCGTCCTTAGCATAACGTGAAACATATCTGAATGCAATATCAATGCGTGCAATATCAACCTGTGCAAAATCAACTGATATTGAATCCTTTTACCAAATGGAAAAACAAGGAAAAATATCAAAGTATACAATAAAGATGAGTACCATAATGCATCAAGGATATAATCTGGTCAAAATTGTTGAGTAAACCTTGTTTGCAAAGGTCATCATCAGGTGAATAATGTAAGGTAATACTATTTCACAAAATCAGATTCATATCAATGTTGTTTATATATAACCGAAGGCTTTTTGCGTGTTTTTGTTTTATACTTTTACGAACAATACAGATCGAGATCAGCACAGAATATCAGGATGATCAAGATCTCCACTGGTCGCCAATGTTGTGTCGGTTTACCTTTAACGCCCATCATGTATAGAACACACTGGATGTTTGAGTCAATACCTTTTATAAAAAATATTTTTCCCACATAAGCCGTGTTCATGAAGGCTGTATAGTCGTATTATTCACTCAGTTAAAACGGCAATGTCAAACACCTCGAACACAAACTTTTAATATATTTACAAAGTTTAACTGAATTTGAATTGCCAATTTAGTTTACAAACAATAATCTTTCCAAGTGAGTCGTGATTATGAAGGCATGCGTCACATTATGTATGCATATACAGCTATACAATAGATATAATATTTTACAATATTTTGATATACAAAATATTCGATTTCAAAGGAATTATTTTTGAGAGTTCAAGATTCACAGGTAAATGTGTATTATTACAGATACCCACACCGATTGAATCATTTACAGCGTATTGCGTCTACTACGGTAAACGGTTGTTAGGTTTTGTCAAACATGGCTGTACTCCTATATTGCTGAGAGAGGCGATGGGTTTTGAATCGATTTGTGAAGCGGTTTTGATTATTAAGAAGTAAAAGTGCATGTTGTTACATACAACGGGTTCAGACCAGTAACCTACGTACCCCATAACAACGAACGAAAACGTATATATCATCAGTTAAATGAGGCAATCAATGATAAAGTTATATTTTAATCATTACTCAACGACAATTGAACCCTTTAAATTCTTGAATATGCGTTAAGTTCACATAGTGTATGTGTGTTAAATATAATTTGTCAATACCTTATAACAGACATGACCACATTATACATCCTTAGCTATGAATGTCAATTACAATATATTTAAAAAGTAAGTTATTAAGTAGGTACATATTTTTAGAAGACGTACGCAGTCACGTACTGCAGTTCTCTAACCACCTGTGATATTTCAATTCTTAAATCCCAATTAGAACACAAAACATTCGCTTTTAGTACCAACAATATATATTGGAATGAGTAATATATGATATAATTGTAGAGCCAAGATCAATTTGATACATCTCTTTTCTACGACGAACAAACTCACCTTTTTATTGGCAAACAGTTTAAATTCCACGCACTTTTAATACTGGTGTATTCCACTTGCTAACATAATTTTCTCTCTCTGGAATTATCTGTGTTGTTGTCTATATCGTTACCTAAACCGGGCTCAAACCCGGCATTCACTTATGTTATAGTAACAGACGAACAGGTGTAGTTGCCATGCTGGAAAGATATAAACCCCCGTCTACCGCTGAAGATTCAATAGTGTATATATCTGCATATACACTGACATATATAATACTGTGTATTACGTGTGTTACCCTTTACTTAAAAAGGTCCATTATTCCGATCAATACAACAGGTGTGGTATTCTGTTACACGAAGATGGGTTTTCGGCCTAATACGATTGGTACCGGCTTTTAGACGATACTAGATGGATTTAGGAGACAATATGTGCTGTTGTACATGACGTCCTTATGTATTCGTCCTGTCAACAGTAACAATGCAGATGCTGTTGTATACATAACCTTTACGTTTCTGTAAAAAAGGCTTGACATTTGGTAAGGTTCAAATGCAGACGTTACATGTTGCATTGTTTTGTATTGCATTCGTATGCGAACAGTCAAAATTTAAAATCATATTGAAAGAAGTAATCTGTCAGGTGATATACATTAGTTGTGAATTGAGTGTATTCATTATCATCTGATTGGTCATCCATTATTTGAACTGGTACTATGTCGTACGCATCCATAGTCATGACATTTGTCTTTAAGACACTAGTCTATTATTACTTGGACCATGTCAAACATATCAAAAGCTATGTAGACTGTCAATATGACACCTTGTACTCCAACCAAACAAAGTAACTGGCTGTTAGTCCTTTGGTGGCTAGTTTGACGCTTACCACGGTGACTGTTGTCAAACTTCGAAATAAGGAAGGCCGAGATGGGATTCGAGCTCACAACTTCTTGATTGACGACCCGTGTCAATACCGACTGAGCTACTGGGCTCTTATCGAAAGGAAGACAGTCTATGATTTATTGTTAAGACGTATAACTCGACGCTGTTAGATAGACACGGTACGTTTGTAGCTTGATGTTTTTAACGTAATAAAACAGAACATCAAATTTACAAAATGTGTAGCCATTAATAAATACAAATTTGAAGAAATGTGAAGACAGGTTACACACACACACACACACACATATACATATTTTTAATTCCAGACGAACATACATGTACTATATATTAAAGGTAGTTTCGTTACGTGCGTAAGTATTCTTGAGTTGGCGTCTATATGTAGTCACGGTACGCTTGTAAATGTTGGTTGGTGTATATAAGTAGACAGGGTACCCTCGTAAGTGTTAGTGGGTTAATGTATAGGTAGGCTATTAAGTGTTTGTGGGTTACAATATATAGATATACATGGTACATTTTTAAGCGTCCGTGGTTGGTAGTGATGGTACGTTTTTAAGTGTTCTCGGGATGGTGTGTATAGGGAGACGTGGTACGATTGCTAGTGTTTGTGGGTTTATTTGCAAGTCTACGTTGGTTGGTGTAGTTAAGTTGACATGGTATGTTCGTAAGTTTTTGTGGGTTAGTATATATTAGTAGAGTTGTTACGTCCGTAAGTGTTTATGCTTTGGTGTGTGTATAGGTAGACATGATATGTGTTTAAATGCTAGTTGCTATGCCTTATTTCGATGCATCTGAGGTAGACGACTGTTTTGCCAAAGTTCGTCTGCTTCACATTTAATTGGACTTGGAAACGGGTATTGCAAATCGATAATGCATATAATTGTCAAATTTATAATTATCATTTACAAGGCTAAAATTACAGTTATTCGATAAATGGGGTATTAGCTACTGATTATTATCTTAAAAATCCACTAACTTGGGGCTGATATTCGGAAGTGAAATCAAATACTTAATTGGAAAATATTGTGGGAAAAGGATCACACTTTTTTATTGATTGCTTATCCGTTTTCAACAATGTTTTCTCTAGGTTTGAAAGTAGTCTGCTGCAGAGACATCAAACGTCGCATTTGTCAGGGAACGGGTTAACCTTTTCCCACATACATCAAACTTGCACTAAACGACTAAATGTAAAATATGTAAAATCTCTTTGAAATAAAAAATAATAATTTGTAAATATAGTGACAAACAAAGTATTTGCTCACTACGACGAAGTTCGCCGTTTGCCTAAATGGTTTCAAGTCACATCTGCTGTGAATGAACATGCGTCTGTATTTGGGTAAGGATGAACTCATGATCCAGTTAATACATATTTTACTTGAAGACTTCACTTGGTTCACCCTTTTTAAAACTTCAAACGCACACGTCTCTTTTGCAGAAATATTTCCCTTCCCGTCAGTGTGTTCCATTCTATTTGACAGTTATACTGTTATTTGTAAAGTGTTCCCATTGTTGTGCCAATATGTTTTCAGAGTCGTCTGAAGCAAATGTGTTATATGTTAGAAAGGATTGTTAGTGAATGTATAATTCGGGAAGGCAAGCCATTTCATCTTATGTCACAATGTTTCAACTATATCCAATAAGTATACTATCCTTTTTATAAAATGTTCATATTTATTTCTAGATTGTTTTAATTGGTTTGCTGAAGATTTGTTGTGAGTGGGAAGAGATTAACTATATCATTTTTTAAATTATAACTTGTACTAAAAATACGCACCAATTGTTAAGAAGGAAGGGAATAGAGTATCATGTTATGGTTCGTTCTATAGATGACAGTTTGTATTACCTATTGTTAGAAAATCTAAAAATAGGACAATTCAAAACTCTTAACATCTCCTTCAATTATTTTCATATGTTAATGTTATTCATTTTTTGAAGTAGAAATAATTTTTCGGTGCGTCATGGGGATATACTTTTTAAAAACCAACTAGAGATTTACAGATGAAATTGTTTCTTATAAACGAGAAATAAAGTCATACACGTACAACGGCAGACACGTTCAGTCTAACAGATTGTCCTGAAATCACCCTGGACAAAATAAACTGTCTATCAAGCCTGTACGAATAACTTCCCTTTTAATTTACACGAACAAATTAACTAAAACACACTGTGTGCTCGTGTAGAATACCTATGTATCAGTGGCAATTGAACACATGCGTGGTCCTTGGTAGGTTAATATCAGGTAAAATTACTCTTGTTCCAACATAAATCGTCAGTATGCATGTAACGTCACAGAAACACGGACACATGATGTGCTTGCGAGGAAGCAACGTCATGAAAGGCTATTTTTTCTTCGAAATATTGTCAATCCAAAAGTGTTATAACTTCTAGAGAAACTGTTATAGTGCCGTAATATCTAACTCGGAAAAGACGAGGTCTGTCAATCCAAGGGTCAAATCCCTGCTTCGTGGTGTTTTCTTTCCGATGATTGTAAAAACTCAGTACATGTATAACTCCACATGTACACCTATTATCTTATTAAAATATCACATGGAGAAGTAAAATTGTCCAAATGTTCACATTTTGTAGCAAATAAATCGTTAAGGTCACAATTGGCACATAAATAAATCATACATATTCTGAAAGCTTAAAATGTCAACTTAAGATAAAGATACAAAGAATAATTGAAATGTCTTCGTATTTTGCATAATTTCTGGTTTAAAAGACACTGATATTGTGATTTCTGAATTAAATAGAGGATAACTGTTTGTTTCAGTGTATTATCGAAATTAATTTCATCGAGTGAAAAGCAAAGGTGATATTTTCAAGAATTGCGTAGCTAAATACGTAACTAAATTGTGTACTAAAATATCACCCGACCCAACATTGGTAGCAAGTAAATCTCTCAAACTATTGAAGATATGAAATAACAAAAATATATTCTAGATTCTTATTTCATATTTCAAAATAAAAAGAAATTCCAGTTGTTAAATGTATTTTTAACTTTAGTTTATTTGTTCAGCTTTCAGAATATGTATATTTTGTTTTTTTGCCAAATGTGACTTCAAGGTTTTATTTGCTATAAAATGGGGAAGTTTTGATAATTTTATTTCTTCATGTGATATTTTAACCAGATAACAGTTGTACAGATGGAGTTGCTTATCCCTCTTAGCTATGTCTCTGATGTAAGTATGATTGAGGACAAATGAATATATTAAAGTATATGCTGATTGTATTATATTAAAACAATTTGTGATTTGCAGATCAATCCTTTGCAGATTGTATGATATCGGGTGTCTCAATCGTTACGATAAGATTAATTGTGTAAGACCAGGGTATAGGCTGAACTTAGTTTAGTTGCATCAACGGACAGTGAAGACACATGCAGCAATGCGGAATCAATTGTTCTATACAGGTTATATATACCTGTTATATACAACGAACAGCAGAGTCGTGACCGTTCCTGTCAGCTTTAAGACAACGAATAATAAAGACACATGCGACCCTGTGCTTAATGTAGAACATCCATAATGGTCTTATTGGAAACTATTATTGTTCTATGACTGTTCTCTGACGACTTCGGAAGGAACTCACCGAGTATATACGATGTTTTCAACGAAAAGCTGAGTCGTGACATTTCCCGTCGCTTTAGGGCAGAGAAACACAATGTTATGGAAAAGTTTGATTATTTTCACCCTTTAAAGTAAGTTGATCGACACCATTAGGGGGCTGCAACAAGTCAGCCTTATTTTCCAGATGCGGCTTGCATACGAGTCGCATCTGGCGATTATGGGTCATACAGTATCTTGCGTACAGTGAAGACTTAGGCGAGCCTGTACATTCACGCAGTCTTACTACAGCTTTCACTGGTAGAGGAATTGATTACATTAGGGTTATGTAATGGTGAAATGAACATATATAATTGTGTTTGGTATAGTAAAAATAAGTAAGCATAGCTTCCAGTCTGACAACAGTACATATTCGCAATACTCGGTAAATACTCTTAACCTCGGCATCGCCTCTGGTTACAGTATTTCCCTAATGTTGACAATATGTACTGTCACACTGCCAGGCATGCAATATTTATACATGTATAGTGTTCCATTATCGCTATCCTCCTACTTCGTACGGAAATCACCGATTCTTTATCAGGTTTTAAACGTAAAGCAGAGTCTGAACATTTCCTGTCCGCTTTTTGGCATAGATACAACTTAAATCGAAAAGCTAGTTTAGAATCAGTCCTATAACCGTGTTATCGATACCTTGAGGTGGAGGTGGAGGTGGTGTACAGCAAGCCCACTTTTTGACTGATGCGACTTAAATACGAGTTGCGACTAGCGGTTATAGGGTCGTAATGCATCTTGCATACAGACGAGCCAGTATATGTACACAGTCTTAACAGATCCTTACAAGTGTATCCCCATTAATCCAATATACTTTAATGTTATCCCATAACAGTAAGTTAATTAGACCTGAATTCGCTAAAGGTGGATCATATCTTATATGCACGTGACCGCCTCAGTGGGGTAATGGAAGAATGTCAAGATTGAGTGCTGATGGACGCGTGATATATCCCCGGCCGGGTCATACCAAATACTTTCAAAAATTGTAAAAATGGCTTTTCCTGATTGCGGTCAGATATTTTGCTTAGCATCAAGAATCACTCGCTGGTGTCAGGCTAAATAGATTAGTAGTACTGACAACTTATTTACAAGTACTTATACTCTGAGAGATATCTTTATACACATGTAGTGTATTGGATTGTATGAACATGTAATATACACAGTTCTAGTTGATAAACGCGACTTAGTTACATCGATTGCGAAACAAGCTTTCAGGTTATATTAATCGTATATTAACGCCGTTTGTGTGGAAAATTCCCAAGTCAGAGCCCGCTTATCACGGGACTCGAACCCTGGACATTTGGTACGAAAGGCCGACGTTCTACCTCTGCACCACTGTCTTCCACATACACGACTTCATTGGATGTATTAGTTATTTGGGATTGATCTTATATTGATATTTCAACCAGATACATGAGTAAAGATGGAGATGCGTATCCCTCTTATCTATGTCCCTGATTTAAGTATGATTAAGGACAAATGAATATATTGAAGTATATGCTGATTGTATGATTAAGGACAAATGAATATATTGAAGTATTTGCTGATTGTATGATATTAAAACAATTTGTGATTTGCAGATTTTATGATATCGGGTGTCACAACCGTTATGATAATATTAATTGAATAAGACCAGGGTAGGCTGAACTTAGTTTTGTTGCATCAACGGACAGTGAAGATGCATGCAGAAATACGATATCACCTGTTCTATACAGGTTATATATACCTGTTCTATACAACGAACAGTAGAGTCGTGACCGTTCATATCAGCTTTAAGACAACGAAAAATAAAGACACATGCGACCCTGTGCTTAAGGTAGAACATCCATACTGGTCTTATTGGAAACTGTTATTGTTCTAGTACTGTTCTCTTACGACTTCGAAAGGAAATCACCGAGTATGTACGATGTTTTTTAACGAAAAGCTGAGTCGTGACCTTTCCCGTCGCTTTATGACAACGAAACACACTTTTATGGAAAAGTTTGATTATTTTCACTCTTTAAAGTAATTTGTTCGAAACCATTAGGGGGATGCAACAAGTCGGCCTTCTTTACCATATGCGGCTTGCATACGAGTCGCATCTGGCGATTATGGGTCATACAGTATCTTGCGTACAGTGAAGACTTAGGCGAGCCTGTACATTCACGCAGTCTTACTACAGCTTTCACTGGTAGAGGAATTGATTACATTAGGGTTATGTAATGGTGAAATGACCATATATAATTGTGTTTGGTATAACAGAATAAGTAAGCATGGCTTCCAGTCTGACAATAGTACATATTGCCAATACTCGTAAAATACTTTTAACATCGGCTTCGCCTCTGGTTACAGTATTTCCCTAATGTTGACAATAGGTACTGTCACACTGGAAGTCATGCGATATTTATATAGTGTTCCATTATCGCTTTCCTCTTACATCGGACGGAAATCACCGAGTCTTTATCAGGTTTTAAACGTAAAGCAGAGTCGTAACATTTCCTGTCCGCTTTTTGCATAGATAACACTTCAATCGAAAATCTAGTTTAGAATCAGTCCTATAACCGTTTAATCGATACCAAGAGGTAGAAGTGGGATATAAATACGAGTCGCGACTAGCGGTTAATGTGTCGTAATGCATCTTGCATACAGACGAGCCAGTACATGTACACATATATTAACAGATCCTTCCCAGGTCATGTAAATATTGTGACTAGAAGTGTATCCCCATTAATCCAATCTCTTTCTATGTTATCCCATAACAGTAAGTTAATTAGACCTGAATTCGCTAAATATATCCCGTATTACTGAATAAACCCCTGTGATGTGGTTTGTACAAGTTGTATTCGTCTCAATTTCCCAGTTTCTCCTCATTGCATTTTTGTGTCTGCCAGTCAAACATTCACCTCCGTTTGAAAAAAGTTTATTTCATTCCAACGTACTACAAATCTGCAGCAGACGAATTTGAAGTCATCGAGAAATAAAATACAACTAGCAAATCTATATAAAAAACGGTTATTATTGAATATATTTGAAAGCATTTTGACAAAAGGAGAACTTATAAGCAAGTTCTTATTATTGTGTCCTATTTCCAAAGATCGTCTCTGTATCGTTACGTTGTATCGCAGCAGTGGGTGTAGATTTACGATTTGTATATTAAGTCAGACATGAATACATTTTATATTTCTTTAAACAGTTGCTTTGTTACAAAGAGTTGCTGTTGATATATTGGTGAAAGTAAGATATTTACAAACCATTACGGACTTACATATACATGAACTATCAAACGTATGTGACACGACACGACGGGGTTTGTTACGGATCTCGGTTATAAACGTTGGCTATAATAAGTGAATTTGGAGTATATACCAGAAATCTACTATTGCTTCCGTAAACCATGCCAAGCCTAGTATTGGTTTTTTCACCATGAGATCATGAACAAGTGAACTGTCGCCTAGGTAAAACAGAAGATATTTTCATAACGGTGAAAACCCAATACAACATTAAAACCGTAAACCATGTTTTACCAATCAATCGATGTGCCGATACCCGTATCAAGCATCCATGCCTAGTCAAATAATTTCATTGTATCTGTTCAAACAAGTTTCATGACATTCTTCAAATTTAATTTGATTACGCATATCTGCTCCACTGACAGCAAGGAATCAAAATCAACGTGATTTTGTACCTCAAAATAAATAAGAAATGGTTGACACTACAATACATAGATATATGTCAGTATAGTTATGAGAAAAATCTAATTCTAAATATGATGAATCTGTCAATGTTTTATAATATTTAAAATACATGATAAGTTTTGGTTACAAATCATTTAGAGGATGACCAAGATATAAAAAGTAAACACATTTTTGACAAATCCGTGAAAATTAATAGTGTTCAATTATAGATACCCTGAGTCTTTTAGATTCACCAGAAATCACCCTATACAAAATGGTCCGCCCATTTAGCCCCTTTGGTTTACTTTAGTTTCACGTGACACGAAAACCTCTCACATAAAAATACAAAAATATATTTCTGTTCCAGTGTTAGTTGATCGTAAGCCTGGTCAATTGTTGTTAAATATAGGGTCAAATCAGACGTATGTTAAACCTAACACACCAGTATACGTATCGCGTTTAGAGAAAAAAGGACAATAAGGACTTTGCGACCATGAGAGACGCAGATCTGCCTGCGCCGGTGCGACGTCATACCTGGCAATTTCTTGTTTGAAACCATACCATTTCAACATAGAAAATGGTTATTATTTGTTTTGAGAAACGCTGTAGAGCCGCGATAGTTCAGTCGGTATCGACGATAGCTATCTGTTAAAGGATCGTCCTTTTGAACCCCGGCCCGAATCGGCCAATTATTCTTTCCGATAATCGACACAAATCAGTATCTAGTTAATGGTTTTCTAATTAGCATTATAATACAATGTGAATCAGAACTTTGTACTCATGTTTAGTTATTCATAGTACAACGATTATAAATCTCTCTTTATATCTGCTCACACGGTATCTAACCAGTAGTCTCGCCGTTGGATCTGATACATCGAAAAGCTAAAACACTTTAATCGCGGAATTCGAACCAGGCACATTATGTAATACAGACCGACGCTCTACCAATACACAACTATCTTTCACGTCTGTGATATTTAAAACTTTTAATGTATTTACATTTTCAATTGAGTATGGGACGCGTAGGACGAAAACGGTTTTTGTTGAATCAATACAAATGAACACATATGAGGGATTGAGCTTAAGGTACACCAACCATTATGGACTTAACGAATTCTGTAAAGATATAGACATATTTATTTCAAGAATTTAATCCAACGGCCTATATTACAATATACAGCACTATAATGCAATCAAACAACACTGATAGTGACAAAAGTTAATATTTTCGATCAAGGAGATATATACAGCTTTTGAAACAATTAACATGTGGAAATATTATGATAAATAAATCGCAATGTTTACTACACTTTTTTGAAATTGTAACTTTTATTTTTCAGGATAATGATTAAAATATTATTAAACAAAAATGTTAATTTATTTATTTTTAAAATATAGATCATATCATGTAAACTTAATTCTTTTAGAATATATTTTCAAAGCTCAAATGTATCGAAACGATATAAATATATCTTTCAACAACAAAAATAGAACTGTAGTCCGATTAGCTACGCAAGGTTACTTTTATATGATCACGTAACGGAGAGACCCTTAATCCCAAGACACGGCGTATTGAAATTATAAAGGCTAATTCTGTATAAAGCAATTGTTGTAAAGTATTTGACGAACATAACTTGTTAAAAGTAATTGATCGACATGATTGCATTATTTGGAGCACTTTCCACGGTAAAAGATAGATACGGAACCTTTGTTAATATTGGTGTATTCCTCTCTCCCAATGAACAGTATTCTATATCACTTTTATATCACGTTTCACTTATCACGAGATGCTATAAACTGATTATAACGAAGATCCAGATATGAACATTCACTAAGGTGTCGTAAAAAACTATCGTTTTGATCTATAACATGCAAATGATGAAATATGGGGGTCTTATTTGCTTACTAGTAACACGGAGAAATCATTTTCAATGCTTTTGTCTAATTAACCTAATGCTTTTTTCCACAGTTTTTGACCTTATGTACGGTGAAGCAACATCGAAGTATGGAACAGTGAAGAAAGTAAACAAATAGTACTAAAGACATGACTTGATATTACATTTATAAGCAAATATGTACACTTTAAATTTAACATTTCGACGCAAATATATCCAATTTAATTATTTGAATAGCAATTACAATTATGTAGAAGCTTTTAAGAAAATCATGTATCTCATGAATAGCATACACAATATAACTGACTTATGTTCGATTCCTGCTTGTGATATTCAAAATGAGAGCCGTTGAACAATGTTGATTGTTGTGAATGATTGTGGTTTAACGAAGTATTCAACAATTGTACAGTCATATCAGGGCGGCCAGTTTACCGACTCATGTGGTTCCTGGTTTTCACACATCAATACTCAACACAACAGACTTTCCAAGCAACAGACTGTTTTTCCACGTAGACTGTTAGCACATTGGTGGAAGATGAATGATGATTGTCACAGTGACATTTTTCAACCGTCGGAAAGAATGTTGGTCGTGGTGAGGTTCGAAATCACGAGCCCTGGATTGACAGCCCGTGTATCTTCTGACTGAGCTACCGAGGTTTGGCCCGTTGACCAATGCACTTTTCCTAGTATAGTGCAAATTAGTAATCCAATGATCATCGCAATCTAGGGTCACGCGATTGTGGGTCTAACTGTCGGTTACTTCAATTATATCACGGTGAACGATGTTTACTCTGTTTTCAACAGTTTTATAGTGACACCACCAAGAATGGTGTCTACTCTGCTTTCATCAGCATTATGGTGACACCACTAAGAATGGTGTTTACTCTGTTTTCAACAGCATTATGTTGACACCACTAAGAACGATGTTTGCTTTTAACAGCATCGGTATTGCATTTCAATCTGGACAACTGACTACATAATTCGGACCACTACATGTGCACACGAAAATATGTTTTCTTCTGGACATATCCAAACATCCATATTCAGGTGTAGATTAAATACACTAGAGTATTCTGATGCTACAAACACATATCATACGCGCCACATGCCTTGTAGCTTTTAGTTTATAATGTATTCTCAGTATTTATCCATTTTAACTGTGCTCTATTTAATGTAACAATTATGTCCTGAGTAAATTGATCATTGCTCTTTTAGTACTTAATTTCGCCTTATATTGTGGTTATTCAAAATATCAGTAAATATACACATTTTACATATCAAATATAAAGTTTTCAATGACCGTATTGATTATGGAGACCAGAGGCCTTGGTCAAGAGTCTGGAATTAACTGACCACTGCTCAACACCATATATTGTATAACTGAATTAAACACTATGTAGTAGATACTCAAAATATCAATACATTTTCAAAATTCGAATATCAAATATAAAATGTTATAAGACCGCATTGATTATTCAGTAAAACGATCGGAATCAATTGACTATTGCTCCACAATATATATTTCATTACATAATTAAACACTATGTAGTAGGTACTCAAAAGATCAATACATTTTCAAAACTCCAATATCTAATATAAAATTATATTAGAACTTAATATTATTCAGTTATTAAGTAAGAAGATCGCAATAAATTGACTGTTGTTGCACAATAAACCTTTCCTTACTGAATTTAATACTATGTTGGAGTACTCAAAATATCAATGCATTTTCAAAATTCCAATATCAAATATAAAATGTTATCAAACCGTTTTGATAATTCAGTCATTCAGTAAGGAGATCTCTCAATAATTGACTATTGCTCCATAATATACTTTTTATTACTGATTTAAACACTATGTAGTAGGTACTCAATAGATTAGTAGATTGACAAAATTCCAGTATAAAATATACAATGTGGTGCTTTTTAGTCCCAGATATGTTAAAAATGATATAACATTTTATTTATCTGGCATTGAAATATAAAATGCTAATTTTTAAATCACTTCTGTGTTATGTAATCAGTTTCCCCATAGTGAGTGAAATGTGGTGTTTGGATCCTGGTAAGCCGCAATGCTACATACAAATATTATAAGACCGTATTGATCATTCAGTCATGTAGTAAAGATATCTGAATTAATGAATATTGCTCCACAATATATATTTTATTACTGTATACTATGTTGTTGGTACTCACAAGATCAGTAGATTTCCAAAAATGCAATATAAATTAAAAAATGTTATAAGACCGTTAGTGATCATTTAGTCCGGAGCCATTGGTATGGAGTCCTTAATAAATTGTCCATTGCTGAAAAGAAATCGTTTAAGTACTGAATTAAACACTATATTGTGGATACTCAAAACTTTCGCCTTACTCTCTGAGACGAGTCGTTTGATAATTCCAAACAATTATAATTAACCGAGGACTCATGAATACAGCATTCGAACCACTGCACTAGTGAAAAGATGGAATATGAACCGCCTTGAATGTTTGTATAACCCAGTCTCACCATGTACACTACTCCATAAACTTGTTGCATGGCTATCTATTTCAAGAGCAGTCGACCGTATGATGTATGTACTAGTTCGTATAACCAACCATGTACACCAATCCACGAACTCGACCCATTTCTATTTTTTTCCAGAGCAGTGGACCTTATGATGTATGTACTAGTTTGTATAACCCACCATGTTCACCAACCCATGAACTCTTACCATGTCTATCTATTTCCAGAGCAGTGGACCTTATGATGTATCCACTAGTTTGTATAACCCACCATGTTCATTAAACCACGAACTCTTACCATGTCTTTTTATTTCAAGACCTGTGGACCATATGATGTATGTATTAGTTCGCATAACCCACCATGTACACCAGTCTACGACTCTTACCATGTATATCTATTTATAGAGCAGTTCACCGATGTATGCACTAGTTCGCTGTCACTTAAATATTATGTCTCACAGCATCAAATTTTGAGGTCAAATACGGATTAAAGAAGATGAAATACAACCATTATCTGTAATTCTAGGTGACTAACGATTATTTTGACGTGTCTGTTTATAAAGGAGCTAAAATAGATGGAGCGGAAATCTAACTGAACGACATGTAAAACAAATCTTAACCCTTTCAATGCTGAATTCCTTAACTTGAATTATCCATCTTTGAGTTTGGAAGAGACCATTGCTAGTTCTAGAAATATCAAGATGACATTTTTGAGTTGAGCCAACTGTTGAGCCAACTATCGAGAGACTGGTAAGACGGCTGGTCCGATTCTATACTGGTGGCACAGGTTTCACAAAATCTGTTTCAGCAGTCAAAGGGTTAACAAAATGTTTGAAATTAACTAAATTAATATACCGTGTTCGTGTTTTCACGTTATTGGTTTTTCCTATATCAGCTTTTGGTTTAAAAGGAAGTAAACACATTTCAAGGCAGGTTACTTTAAAGACTTAAACTACAAGTGTTAAGTAAGATGTCACACCTGTATTAATTTTTTTACCACATATCGTGATATATCTTAGTTCCTCACGTCACTACTTCGTCCTCTTCTCCAATGACCTTGTATTAGCAGTCAATTGAGAAGTGTGTTATTATTTTTTGATGTCTAAAGATTCATTCAGTACTTAACAATGTAGCTTATTTTAGTGCTTATGTTCACGAACTTAGGAGACCGGTAGATACAGATGTTTTTAGGCGCCTTTGACAATACGACTTTTTGAAAACATTTTAGAAAAAGGAGAAATGTTCATGATGATCAATTTCTCTTTTTGTCACAACTCTCACTGATGGAGAATTTTCACTTTTTTGCCAAAGTCTATTCAAAGTCTTTTTCTATGTTGTGGAAAAGCGTTAATGTCACTACATAATTCGTTGTCAATTGCTCCTTTCGGTCTATCTATGGGTGTATGTGAGGGTCCCTGACACTCAATCTCAAGTATTGATTCAGTTTTCCTGTAGATCGGTGTAAGTCTCCAACATGCATAAATGTTATCATGATTACGGTAAACCTTTAACTATCACTGTGAACAATTCCTGTGAGTCCCGTTTTCTACGCGAAAGTACAATGAACTCTCTGATCTCGATTCCATATACCATTACACGCACAGGTACATACATAATGAAACATTGAAGGGAAACCAACCCATTACATTATCGAAGAGAGACTACTTTGTATCGTATATGTGTAATGAGTACTGTACTGGTTGTATTCCTTTATTTATAACTTGTACCATGTATCACTTTTATACTTTACAATTGTATTGTCACTCTCGTATGAGTAGTCATTGAATAAATACATATTAGTTAAATCTTCTCTAAATAATATCATCAAACCCGATATAATATAACATAACTTTAAAATATTTTTTATAATAGTAGATTAAGATCACCCTGCACTCATCAAGTGTTTGCGCATTCATGTAGCAATTCAATTTACAGTTCAATTACTGAATGGCGAATAATGTAGACTACGACTACCTTGAATGAATATGCATGCTTATCTTGATCTTCTCTGCTCCCAAATGTTGTTTAAATTCGCATAATCTCTAAAATACAGACGCGCAAAACCTGAAATGATGGTGTAAATTCACCTTTAAAAATCACCGAACTATATAACAAGATAAGATTACAAGGGTGGTAGATATCTAAGGACAAACTAAATAGAAGTATGTATGTGAACTGTAAAATAAATATCGACTTCGTACGTACATCAACTTACAAAATTCGGGTGTATTACGTAAAGCAAAGCCACGCTTAAGACATAATAAATACTTCTATTACGAAATACACAGATTTTCCTGGAGCGAAGTCGTATCAGGCTCTTTTCTGTTCGGAACCATTCCAAGCCCTGCTTGGCTATTCATTTCTTCATTTGATCGACAACATTCAAAGTGACTAGCGTCATTGGTCTTCCACAAATTATTACGTTGGAACGCAGCCAGTTGCCTGAAAATAATGTTGTGTGGAGTAATGGATCGAGTGAGCCAGGAAACACTCATTGTACGAACTGTCAGCGGTAAGATACCATTGAAAACAAAACGAAATCCAACTCGAATGAATCATTCAATCTGTCCGAAACCTGTCGATCCAACATTGCATTAGCTTCTGTAGAAACACTGAAGAGCCGAGATAGCTCAGTCGATAACAAAGAGAGCCATGCTATCACTCAAAAGGATCTTAAGTTCGAACCACGGCTCGGTCGTTCATTTTTTCTGATGACTGATGAAAAATCTGTATTTATGTCATTTGTAAGTATAAGACTCACTGAATTGAAATTTCGCTCACGTCTGTATTTAAAAATAAGTTATAGTTGAACGTTTGTTAATCACGCTCTTTGCCATCCACCTTGGGATATTATAAGTACTCGCACCGTTTATGTTGAGCATTTCAAAAGACAGAAAATGTTCTTCACGGGATTCTAACCTGGGTCCTTTTGTATATCAATTGTGAAGTAAAGTGCTCTAAATGTTCTAAGTAAATTTTCCCCATTTGGACATTTTCAAGACAAAAAGTGTCACGTTAGGTAAACAGTTCAAGAACAGTTATTAACAAAGTTATTTTGAACTTTTTTAGCTGATTAACAGTTCAATAAGCCTTGTTTTGTTTAAAACATGTCTCAACATAAGACTATGAAATCAAAGCTTATTGAAATTACTAATCAGAAAACTTAAAATGAAGAAATTCATTGGTAACAATTTTAGAAGTGTTCTCTTTAGTAATAGAAATATTTACTGTATTAAAAATTAATTGAAAGCCGTTTTACTCTCTTTATGTTATGTTAGTTTGTTTAAGAGCAATTTCATCAATTCACTATGTTTGCAAAATTCATCTTCTGAAGAGGCATCAAATGTTTCTTTTTTTAAAAATACTTGACCTTTATATTTCAGGACTGGTTACGGCAATTTGCTACTCTAACTGAAAGTATACACACTGTGGCAGATGTTCCATCTTCACCAAAAGCATTCCATTCATCAATAACAGCCCTTCATCACCCTCCTTATAACAGCAGAAAGGAAAAATGTGGCCAGTTGAGAAAAATGGAAAACTTCTCTTTTTCTAATAATGACTCAAACAATATATTTTCAATTGTTAGAAATGTATTTGCTTTCCGTAATCCTTTCCTACAGAAGGTGACTTTAAACACAAATAGACTAAGTACAATCAATATGAATGAAAAAATACCAGTCATTGAAAATAGTTCAAGAATTGTGATAAAAGGAACTCATTCTTCCTTTAGCAGAATTTTACCACAGTTATCTGCAAATTGGAAAGGATTAATGTCGTTGACGGATCTATCAGATCGAAGATTGTCGAATTACCTTTTAAATCCTTTATGTCATAAAGGTAACATACTCTTGTAGCATTGGACTAGAACATTTCTCAATACTTTCTTATTAATTGCGTTTCTAAATTCAGTAATAATTCATTGAGATATTCCATTATTTTTATCAGTTATTTGTTCCTTACATAAACAAAAAATAGTATGCAGCCGTATTGGCAATTATTCGATAAGTTACTTATTTTGTTTGACATTAATATTTCATCTCATGGCAACGTTCCTAATTTTAATAAATTTGGCTGTGTTTTGTTTTATGCGCGAATCAATATGTTGAAGAAAATAATCACTGTTCACTTTCAAACAGTCAGATACCTAATTAGTTTAATACTTTCCTACATGCAGACACATTTTGAAACATATGAAGCATGTGACTTTCGAAAATACTGTTGCAATAGTAGACGTTTCTCATAATCATGCTTGTTTTCTGTTGTTTGGATTATTCTACTCCCCTAATCACTAGCTATAGGTTTTGCTAGTTTGCATAAAAGAAACAAAGTTCAGATCAATGAATGCAAAACATAATGGCACGACAGATGTTAGTGAAGTAAGTATTAAGGGCCTACTTATGTCACAGGCAGGCGACATAAACATTGGATAATTCATTTTTGCATTATGTAAAACAGTTAAGTAAAAAAAAATACATTTATCTTTGATTTAAGCACTTGTGCTTTCATTTATTGACTTAATAAATATTTATTAATCAACTGTTAACCGGGACTCGACATTAATAAGAAGAAGTAAGTTCGTATAGTTTTGAATTATTTGCTTTCAAAACACATAACCTGAACTTCAAAACAAATATGGTATGCTATATCAGCACTAAATAAAGAAGTTGGTTAATACTAAGTCTAGAATAGAATTCAAGAGTTTAGCATGACTTCTACGCGGACATATCAAGTCATTACGGAAAGGGTTACATGTTATAGTAGCGTTGGTTATTCCTAGATAGAACATACATATAGATATTGCCTTCTGTCATGTAATTTCCTCCATAAAAATCAAAATAGAGCATTGAATGAACATACAGGAAAAGCATGGGATGTCAGTTGTAATGGTGAATAATTTCAAGAAAAGCGGCCCGATGCAGCTCAGTGGATAAAGCTTATTTTTGTTTATAACTCTGAACAAATATAGTGACAATAAGTTGCTATGCTCGTAATGAGGCTTTGCCGTTTTCCTTTCATTTAGATATTGCTAGACCATAATGGATCTATAAGCAGTACCTTTTCAACAAAATATGGTTCACAGATTATTATGTATTATAACCGATACTCTGGAACCCTTTACAATGTATTGAGTCTACAATTGTAGACGTGGTTTGGATCTGTCAAACTCGACCGTTTTACACTGTCGTTCGTTTTCCAGGAAAAGGTAGGTGAAATCAGTCTGTGTAAAAGTTCAAGCCGTTAAACACATCGGGTCCAAATTAGTATCATACATATCCGATAGTAACGAACGAACACGTGTAATTCCACATCTAAATGAGGCATTTATATTGTTACTTTTCTATTTGGTTGTTGGCAATTCTATGAGAGGTATCCATTTAAGTAAAGTTTTATTATTAAATTATTATATTTGACAATAATCAGCAACGTTTGAAACCTTTAAATCAATAAATATGAGATAAGGTCACATAGTGTGTGTATGAAATGTTTTTTGTACGTTTGTTTTGACGGACATGACAACATGTCATATCATTCGCTTGTATTGAGAAAATACATTTTATTTTAAAAGCATGTCATTTATTGCTAATATGTTTCTGAGAGACTTACGCAGTTACGTACTGCATAACTCTAGAAACGACGTGTATTACATTTCTAAAATGCTAATTTGACCACTTAAGCCTATGCTGTGGGAGCCAACAATATAGGATTAAGCTATCGTGTGAAGTAAAGACCAGACTATTCCATATAATCTACGACGAACGAACTCACCCTTTGCTATTGACAAACAGTTGTAATTATGTGCACTGTTATTAGTGGTACATGTATATTCCTCTTGATAACATAGAAATGTGTTGTTATTTACAACGGCCTTTTCGACATTAACCTTACTAATCCGGTCGTTTATATTAATATTAAATCTTTAACTGAAAGACGCGCCATTTCAACTGTCAGAAAATCCTGTATCTTTTTTTATAAAAAGGGATGATTTCTCGCACGATATTCGTATTTAACTGTTTTTTCTTTTTTAATTAGGAAGTAGTATATGTCGGGATTTTTCCAAACGGCTTCTAAAAAGGAACTGGTACAAAATATATGATAATATAAATTACGAAAGAATTTACAACATTGACAATGAAGAAAGTATAACCACAAGTTGATGGACCACTCTATGAGAAAACCGGTGACAGTGTAAACAATTTCATTTCTTGTTTACATTTTCATGTAGTCCAGTCAGTCTTATTTCAATTGGTACAGGTACATGTAAGGGTTATTTAAACGTGACGTAAACTTAATCGCGTTAGTACTACATCGAACAGTGGTGTAAATCAAAGTACATTTGGGTCTTCAGCGTTTTGCACGATATGCCGGAGTCATGCTTAGGCATGCACTTGTAATGTGTACGTTTTACATGACATTTTGTTTCAGACTTATTTTAAATCAACACGGAATTCTATTTTAGCGCTTTTACATACTAATGCGAATGTTGCCTATTGCATATATTTGTTCCAAAATTGAAATTATATTGAATTCAAATTCAAATACCTTTTATCTTTTAATAATATTTTTTCTTACGCAGTCTCATTTCAAGTTTATTCGATTTAATCATAGAATGTCGTTTGATGATTATAACGACGCCATATAGAGTGCCGTTCAGTGCCTGAGTTTCTATGGATGCACACACAATTTACAATTTCAGTAGAGAGGCCCCTCTTGCAAATAAGTTTTTCGTTTTAGTTATACCAAAGCAACAGTTTCATTTGGCAGAGCACACACTAGCATTTAACTGACATTTGAATATATAAAAAGACATTTCCAATACAGTTGAAGCAAGTCTGATTTTAATTGTTCATCGTCCAACCAAAACTGGGTTCGTCAGAGCGGGCATGATATGGCATATTTCTGATGTAGATAACGCAAGGTTCAAGTGTACTGCCAGTCCTTTACGAGCCAGTATGTATTGTTCTGTTATTATATCACTAATGATATTTGACAATTTTGTATGTTTTATTACTACAGACATGATAGACAGATTTATTTCATTGACTTAACGTTCATAAACACTCATATATTTCCATATTACTCCCCCAGTCCCGGACATGAAACAAACTGTCTTAAAGAATTTGGTACAGGGTTCACCATGGAATATTATATAGAAGTGTCCTTATGGATAAAGAACTATAAGCGCATCCATTCTTTCTGATCCAAATGTCCATGGTTCTACAATACACATTTCTAATATAATTGTCATTTCAAGAACATTTTCGACAAATGACTGTGTGCTAATGCTAGTTGGATAAATATCATCATATACGTTATTGACTGGTAATTGGTGTATATGGTTACATGATGAATGAAAGTACATCAGTACTGATCTAAAAACGACTTTTGATGCCTTTAAAAGTGTGTTACATGTTATACTATTTAAATAGAACATAGACATGCACAGCACATAAACCATGTCAATGTTGACGTTCTCTTATCCAACTTTATGTGACTTTAAACTATGATGCCATCCATACTACACAATGAATAAACAAAACAGCCAACATCAGAATTAATTATAAACGTGATCTACAATGTTCTCTTATCAATGTTAAGCAAAAAGAAATTTTTATTCATAAATAAATGAATATTCTGCGTAGTACAGCTATACTTTGTAAACTGCATTGGTTGTCAAGAGTATGTTATCAAGGCAGTACTGTACGCAATGATATTTACTTAAAAATAATAATTATTGGTACTTATGTCTTCTATGTATTATTATTTGTTATCCAATGAAAGTTGAGTCATGTATTCTGCAATATTAATTAAGATTAATTGTCTTCCCTGACAAATTTGAATTTGAAATAAACTAGAGCCCTCAGTTCTAAATTCTTACAAAAAATGGTTCTTTATATTTATCAGTAAGTCAAAACATGAAATCAACATGCATCTTTTGTGTTGTAAAATTATTGTATGGCTTTATTTGTGTACTCTCCAAAGTGTATTTGTATCTGATTGCAAAGTCAATTGCAAAACGTAACATATTTGAATTTCCCCAGTAAGAGTATATCTTGATCGTACACCAAAACAAACAAATACTCTTCATATAATACATTTACAATATAAAGCTCACAACACAATAGCATTAATGTGAACTATACAACTACTTTCATCGAGTAATACAACATTTGAAATGACATTAAAGTAAACCATCTTAAATAAATTATTAATTTAGTTAAAATTAAACTTTTCATGCAAATGAAAAATATGTACATGTCTTTCTTACCAAATAATGTTACCAAATACCTGTGCATGGTATACATATGTATGAGGTCAACTTTTAAAATCTTAAGATTTCAAAATCACAAATAAATGTAAACTGTACGAATTCATGAAATGTCCAATTTCTCTCTCTCTCTTTTCTCTATATCCCTTTATCCTCAATCTCTCTATCTATCTATCTATCTATCTCTTACTCTCTCTCTCTCTCTAACCCTCTCTCTCTCTCCCTCTCCCTTTCTCTCTCTCTCTATCTCTCTCCATCTTTCTATCTTCTTTCTACATCTCTATCTCTCTATTTCTCACTCGTTCTCTCCCTCTCTATCTCTCTAGTTCTCGCTCGTTCTCTCTCTCTCTGTATCTCTCTCTGTATCTCCCTCCCCCTCTCTCTCTCTCTCTCTCTATCTTTCTATCTCTCCCTCACTCTCTCCCTCTCTCTCTATCTCTCTCTCCTCCCTGTCTCTCTCTCTCTCTATCTCTCTCTCTCTCTCTCTATCTCTCTCTCTCTCTCTCTTTTGCCCGCAGCACTGGACGATATATATGTCAAACATGACAACAACACATTTTCGTTCTTTGATATTGAATTAGTAGTACGTGACGGGTTTGGAATATAGATACTTGACAATACGAGCCGTTATATACAGCAGGTTTAAACCTGTCACATGATGATTCATAAATGAGGCCTATTTGATCATAGACAGCTTTTAATCATACAACATATATGCAGCAGACGAATAGAAAATTAAAAAATCCCATATATGCAAATTTTGAAAAATATCTACCAATGAAAGTATTGCATCTCAATCAGTTTAAAATACTGTGTCAAAAGGAGAAACTGTCAAATTTCAGTAACATACGTATAATTGTGAAAAAAATACATGAGTAAAATCAATGCAGCCAGTTCTCCTACTTATTTATTTTCTGGCCTTCTCACACTAGTACTCCACATAACCGTCCTTGCAAAGCCACTGGCTGCTTTTTAACAAAGACAGTAAGCCGATTGGTGCCAGACGGATGTTGCTTGTCACGATGACTTTTGTTAAATGTTGGAAAAAAATTGTTGACCGAGCTGGGGTTCGAACTTACAACCCCTGGATTGACAGCCTGCGTCGCTACCGACTGAAATACCAGGGACGGACATAGTTGTGATTAAGTATATGTTTTGTTTATGTTATTGAGGAGTTCTTACCCATTTATAGTTGTTTTGTATACACCTTTTTGCAATCTTTAACAAAAATACCTCCCTTTACCTAGGGTTACATAATGCATTGAGAACATTTGTATGAAAGCTTAATATGTATAATAATTATAAGCCAATGTAGAAGAACTATTAAAGAAAATTGAGAAAATATTTGCATTTCAAATGTGACTTTTTGATTTGTTTGAAGCAAATTACATACACTCTGGCGAATTCTTAATTAATTAATTGACCACAAAAAAGCATCATTAATTAATAGTAACAAATGATATTTGCTGATTTAAATGATTATTCCACTTCTCTAAATATTCTTTAAATGTATGAGGATGAAGCGATTGCGACATCTCGTAAAATATCATAAAATGCGTTCTTTCCTGAAGGCCAGGACGAACATTGCTTACCTAAAAAGAGCATGCACAGTTTCAGTTCCATTGTTTTAAACTATGCTTAGAACGACCGTTCATGATCGATTATTTGTGTTATGATCCCGCTAGGGTCTATCACACTGATCCTCGACTGACCAGTTTTGGGTATCTTCAAGTTGCTTATCCTTACATTGCAGTTTATTTATCAATTGCAGAAAATATACCTTCACTTCGACTTATTACCTCTAGCTCCATTTATATATTTTTCTAATGTGTTTGACACATTAGGAAAGCCTTATTATGATCAATTTTGTCATCAAAAGTAATGAAAAGAAAAGAAGACCCTATTAACAGTAACTGCAGAAACGTTTATGTTCTATACTATTTTTGAAAAATATATTACCAATTATCGAATAAAAGTTGAACCCTGAACTGTCAAATTTCGAAGTAACTGTTAAATCATCGTATTCATAGGATGTCCATAGTTCTTGAGCTTAAGGTTCAAATAACAAATCTACCGAGGCCTCATTATATCTTTAGACATCATAAAATATTTTCAACATTTCTCATTTGATTGCGCGTACAAAGTCGCTGCAGACAAGGGTGTTCATAATGACGTCACAACTTAAAACATTCATAAAGTTTGAATGCTCTTCGATATTGAAACTGTAGACGTACAAGTTAATATGCCCCGTTGGCTTGCCTTGAGGGCAAATACCCCTAACGTTTCTGAAAACCTGACTTAAAATCCATCTCATGAAAAAAATATTGGAAGCGAAAAAATTAACATTTACTGAATTTAAAAGCCGTCATGATTCAAGGAACATGAATAATTTCAATGTTTATACATTTCAGATGATTTGGACACCTAACAAAATATAGAACTCATTTTAATCAATATTTCTGGATATTGTATGAATTCACTGTGTTCTGTGTGGGGCACATTTCACATTATGAGAGCAATTTTCTATTTACAAACTCTATGTTGTGGGTTCACTAAAATTTCTTCTTTTATAGGAATATTAAAATCACAGGACAATGTTCCGGGAAGTTTCTATATAAATTGATAGCATGGTGTCTATATATAATCATGTTCTCACTTGATTTTGTGAATAGGTTTAAGAGTCCAGAACATGTTAAAGTGGAGAGTTGAAACAAAAAATAGGAGTGTGACACCTGTTTAATGATTGGTGCGGTCCTTCCTTGAACTCTATAACAACATAAGCATTTCAACTTTATGCTGACAATTCATATCATGTACTAATTTTTGATACATGTAATATGATAAAAAATGGGTGATATGTGGAGGTCACATAGAAAACATAGGTGTAATAGTGGTTAGAATAAATAGATGTACTAGTATGCGCATACTATATGTTCAGACAGATACCAATTATTATCATGGCAAACGAATCTATGTCAGGGAGTAGTGTCTAAACTGGTCATCAACAAAAAGATAGACAATGATAACAATATTCTACCTCTTACTCTATGAAAGGTTAAACATATCGTTGAGTTATCGATCTGAGAAACCGGGCAGTTAAAATGAGGTACACCTTCACCATTTTTGCGTTTGTATGGTTTTGCTAAAGAAATGATTGATACGTTTCACACTGTTTTACACAGTTTCTCAGTCATATGACTTCATGCATTTTCTGTGGTTCTCACTTTTACTAAACCAACATGCCTCCATGGCAACCTAGCTAATTTCCCACATAGTCGCCAAGTTTTCTAACTTCATTCAATAAAGGGTATTTGATTTATATAGAGTTTCCATATTTGTTATTATTTTCTTTCAAAGTCTTTCAAAGTCTTCATTTTTACTTGGTAGACATACACAGTAAGCCAAATTTTGAACATTTTCAAGACTTTTAATTGACTGTTTTTTCAACCTTTACTTCCCATATAGTTTTGAACTAATTATTACTCACTTTGTTGTCACAATTAGCACAAATTGCAGAAGGTTCAACATTTCAAAATGTTGATCTCTATCTGGAGTTCAGCACCTTTAAAGAGTGTTATATTTTGTTCACGGCCAAGTGGTGTTTCTTCTGCTTTTATCAGTAATATATTTGCATCACTGAAACCGGTGGTAACTTTGCTTCAGCATGGTATGCCACACTCTGGGTACCTGACTACATTAATCGAGTCACTGTACACGAAACTACGTAGACACTTTCGTGTCCGTGTTGGTAATATAAAAACATCCGTATACCGTTGTTTATTCAATGCACTGTGTCATTGTTATGCTATAAAAACGTATAAACTAGTGGTAAGGTGAAGTTGGTGTCTATTGTCTAGTATCTAGTATCGTTTATCATAAACGATACAGGCAACCAAAATCTAGTATCGTTTATCATAAACGATACTGGCAACCATAATCTAGTTTCGTTTATCATTTACGATACTGACAACCAAACACTAGTGTCGTTTAAGTAACTAGATATCTATCTTTTAATTTCTTCAACTAGTATGTACACATACCCTTGGGTATACGAATCTAACCCTAACAATGGGGTTTTAAACAACAGTTGGATTTAAAACGGTTTTTCCAACAGTATATGCTACCATAGCATAAAAATAGTTCCAGAATCAATATTCAGACTCCAGATTTCACCTTACCTAAACTAGTCACATGTCTCCCAGCGTTTCGTTTATGATTAATGCACAGGATCTAATAATTAACTCACACTTCATTTGAGCTGTTCTATACGAAAGTCAATTTCAAGTATAAATGCCAAATAAGGATTTAAGAGATGTTTTTTAAACAGTTTGTCACTCCATGTTGTGTTTAATGTCGCTGTGACCTGGACCTTAGAACTGATGACCTCAATATCAATAGCGGTCATTGACTATTCATGAACGACCATCCTGCTAAGTTTGAGCTTTATAGGTACATATAGTATCCATTTATCAATCGGTCAAGCTTTGGTCTATAGAGCGACTGACTGACCAACCTACATACCGACATGTACACCGAAATATACCTCTTTTAAAAAGGGGGTCATAAACATAAAATGCAATCCTTATATGCAAATGTGGATGACTCACTATTTTGACGTGTCTGTTTACAGGAGGTAATATCGATTTAGCGAATGTCAAACGAAAACACATGCAAACAAATATTAACCCTTTTAATGATGACTTTCTAAAGTGGATTTGGTTTCGCAAAATCGGTTCTATCAGTCAAAGGGTTACCAACATGAGTCCTGTAAATTTAACTAAATTTAACGCAACTGTGTTGTATTTTTACATATAAATAACAGGCACGTATAAACAGTGTCCTTACGTTACGGGTATTTCTTAAAATGTTCTTTCGGCTTTACAATAAAGTGAACAAAGTTTAGGGCAGGACACTTTGTATGACGTGAATACATGGTTTAGTAAGAATTCGCACCTTTACGAATTTAACGCAACTGTGTTGTATTTTTACATAAATAACAGGCACGTATAAACAGTGTGTTTACGTTACGAGTATTTCTTAACATGTGCTTTCGGCTTTACAATAAAGTGAACAAAGTTTAGGGCAGGACACTTTGTATGCTGCCAAACGTTGCATGACACATTAGATACTTTTGTTGAGCATGCAAACACACATATATACGATTATGTTTTAAAATGCTGATGTTTTACGATAGTAAAGGACACAAACATTTGGTAACACTTATTAGAAATAATTTATATTTAAATGGGTTTGGTTGTGTATGGGACAAGCAACTTGTTGATGAAGGAATTAATGTACACCGATTTACTGATCGGTATAAACTTACTTGGCTATCCGAATGGCACGAAAAGACATGTCATGTAATGAATTGAGTTATTATTCATTTAACAACATTGACTATAAGGTTGAACCATACATTTTAAACATTGATATAAAGCAATTTCGCTCATGTTTAGCTTCCTTTTGTAGTTAATGCCATTGATTAATGAGTGCAGACGGTATGCATGGGGATCTTGAAAGATAATACCGTACATGCTTATTTTGTGAATCTCTTGTAGAAGATGATTAAATAAGTAGTAAATGACACCTTTATACATCATAAGATTTAAACCCACCATCCAAATACAACACGATTGGTGCAGACGACTTTTAAAACATCAGGGAAAGATATGAAAACACTCTATACATGAAAGCATATTTTACGAGAGTTGACAATTTCGTGGCAAATTGAGATATAGTTTCCAATGAGCAATTTGCATATACTAGATCTCTTGATAAAGTGAGGTTTTCACATAGCAAATCTGTATTTGACACTCTTACCCTAAGTTTTGAGTACCCAAAACATATGGTTTGGTTAAATCATAAAAGGTGGGAAATGACCACTTTACTCCATTTTATGTAGATTTCCTTTCGATGTTCATATACAGAATCCGTATTTGACATTCTTACCCTATAGTTTGTGTACCCACAACATATGGTTTGGTTAAATCATAAGAGCGATAGTGGTAGAAAAATACCTTTACTCCTCCTAATCTAGATTTATGTACGTTATTAGATTCATAATACGTATTTGACACTCTAACCCTATGTTGGTAGTACCCATTGCATATGGTTTGGTGTAATCAAAAGAAAGATAATGTTAGAAAATAATCACTTTACTCTTTTTAATCTAGATCTCTGTACATTTTTTATATTCAGAATCATTTTTATTAAAAGTATGTTTACCATAGGGAGGGTCGAGCCCCGATAGGTAATTACTATAATTCCTTGTGTTTGATTATTGTTCTCTGGAAACCATATTAGTCAGAATCTAGTTCGTATTATCTACCCCTTCCACTGTGTTTGATGATTGTACTAAGGGTGTCAGACTATTCCGAATCTAGTCCGTATTACCTACCCCTATCACTGTGTTTGAATATTGTCATCATGGTTCCACACTAGTCCGAATCTAGTCAATATTACCTACCCCTACCACTGTGGTTGTTTGAATATTATACTCATGGTACCAGACTTTTCCAAATCTAGTCCGGAATACATACCCCTATCACTGTGTTTGATTATTGTACTCATGGTATCAGTTTAGTCCGAATCTTGTCCAGATTACCGCATTATAAAATCGTAATTGAAAATATTGGTATAAGGATTTTCGCAATGTTTGTCCAAGTAAATTAATCTTTACAGTCCAGAACAATTGCTGAATGTTTACATTTACTTTTCATCTGCAAATTTAATCATATTAAACCCTTAAATTATTGTTCTTTATACATATATAATTGCAAATGTACTTGTTTACGTTAATTATATTCACACTTCACACTTTGCATATATGTTTTGCGTATTGTGTACGGGCCAGTGGCCTTCATAACATTTGAATGAATTGAAGACTTTTCACAGATATACATATTAGTAAAAAAAAGGTCAGGACTAGGTCAGTATTGTAATTTAACTCATTTGCCAAATGGTCAAGATCAGGCCTGTACCGTTATATGATAGTTTATACTAATGTCATAATCAGGTCAATATCATAAAGTTTTATTATACCTCACGTGACTTTGTGCTAACAGTATGCATTTGACCGGTAAACAGTATATTGTTACATGGCATGCAAGCGAGTCTACAATTCACGTGCATGACGTCATCTAAAACAATAGCACGTCACAGTATTTTGCGAACGGCATTTGCAACAACATGACTTCTTATGTTAACAAACAGTTTGTTTCGATTTCGGAAACATAGTTATACACACTAGATGAAGCAAAAAATTCCGCCAGCCACAAACGGATCGTTAATCGGAGTGTCGAACTTTTTCGGACATATTTGTCGACAGAAAACGCCGACTTCGAGGAAATGCCGAAGAATGTGATCAACAAATATCTGCGGACGTTCATTGCGTCGGATCGCACCTTAAAAGGGGATGAATGAAAGAAATCTACCTTGCACTCGGTCAAATATGGTCTATCAAAATACATTAAAGAGACATGTCGTATCGATATTTCAACAGACAGCGAGTTTGCATCATCAAGACGAACATTCAAAGCAAAGTTAACGGATCTGCAGAAGAAGGGGAAAGGGTCGGTTGAACACAAAAGCCAATTCACGGACCATGACTTGAAGAAGCTGATGAATCCTGCCAATGTTGCTTTCAACATAAACACACCCTGCGGCATACAGAATAAAGTAAGATCATTATAATTGGTTGTCAAATTAAATACCTACGTTAGCAAAATCATATATAGCGTGGGGATTGAACCTGCAAGTTCCTAATTGCAAGTGAATTGATCGCCAGTCCGATAACAAACTGAATTAGTCGGGTAGTTGATTAATTTTTGTAAAGACATTGTCCAAATTGTCTAGATACTTGTAGGCGAATTGAAGTGTTTTGAAAGTTATTAATTTAAAATCCACACTGTAAATACTTCTTGAAGCTTTCATATTATCTTATCTAAATCCCTGTTCTGGATCCGTCAATATTTACTGTGAATCAATTCATTACTACATTTGTTGTATGAACATATTCTCTGACTGTATATTGTTTATTTCCTCTGCTAGGTTTTGTTTGACATCATGTTTCATCTTTGTCAACGAGGACGAGAAAACTTCAGATAGATGACGAAAGCTACATTTGCAGTGCAGGTTGATTCTTCTAGACGAAAATATGTTCGCAAGGTAATAGAGCAGGCTGACAAAAACCATGGGTGAGAACATTTACACTTTTTTCTATTTGTGTTTAAAATGAGAATATTGCAGAAGTAATTTATTTTCTATCAAGTAATTTGATATTGCAGTGACAAAGTGTCAACGTATTATCCAAATGAGTATTACACAATACACATATATCGCATGTATAGATATCTTAAATGTATTACTTTCAAATGACAAGATCTGTCTGCTTTCTTTTTCCTTGTTGATTCAACATCTGATGACACAATCGGTGAAGCAAGAATGTATGCCCGGCCAGGCCGTGATAGGTGTCCAGTGAAGAGTTTCAAAAAGTATCTTAGTAATCTTCACCAATACCTTGACGACTTATGGCAGAGGCCACTTCACAGTTTTAACACAGCGGATAAATGTTGGTATTGTAAATGTCCGCTACGGAAGAATTCACTGGGTAATTTGATGAGTCAGATATCCAATGTTGCTGCTCTGTCACAAAGATACACTTATCACTGTATAAGGGCAACATCAATTTCGGCACTAGATGTTGCTGGATTCGAGGTAAGGCAAATCATTAGAGCAACAGGGCACAAATCAGAAGCCTCTATTAAAGCTATTCTTCACAGCTTACCGAGTGTAAAAAGCGAGAGATTAAGCAGTGCATTACTTGGCGCAGAACATAAAACTCCGGTGGTGTCAACAATTCGACCAGAATTGTCTGATGATGATATTGATCAGGTATTTTTGCCTGAAAATGACTTTTCATCAGCAGTTATTTTTCCCATTCCTGCAATTTAGCCATTATTGCCTTGGATAATTAACATCCCTTATATTGGAGGCGATAATGGGTACTACAACATAACACCTCATAGCAATGTTCAATTTCATTTTCATGGAAAATAAGACAAATAACTGTGATTTGCACGTGCATGACGTCATTTAAAACAATGACGTCACACTGGAAGCCAAGCAATATTTATATAATACTATTGTAGAGAAGTCAGCATCAGGTCAGTATTGCAAAGCAATTATATTGTTAAAAAATCAGGATTATCCGTATTAACTTAATTATCATTAACTTAAGTAATATTAATATGTAAAGATCAGTATCAGGCCAATACTGTTGAGATATATTTATACAAATGTCAGAATTATAATAATAATATTAAGATACACTATTGTAGAAAGGTCAAGATTAAGTCAATATTGATGAACATATGTGTGTATAAAGTATATGACCAGGTTGATATTATTAAGTATTACTATTTTAGAAAATTCCAAATCAGGTCAATATTGTTAAGTAATATATTTATAGTTAGATCACATTCAGTGTAATATCATTAACTAACACTTTTTTGGATATGTCAAGATCAAGTCAATCAATACTGTTTAGAAATAGTTTTTCACAACTCTCAAGATCGGGTCAATATTATGAAGAAATACTATTACAGAAAGGTCAGGATAAGATCAATATTGTTAAATTAAACGTATGTACACGTTCAGGAGCACGGGAGTTTTGATATACTATGCATGTGTACAAAGGTCAGAATCAGGTTAATGTGTATTATGTCATACTATCCTAGAAGGTTAAAAATCAGGTCAAAGTGTTAAATAAAATCAAGATAATATCAACACGTAGTTCTTTTGTAGATATATCAGGATCAGTCTGTTAATATTATCCAGTAATACTGTTTTAAAAAGGTACAAAGGTCAGAATAATGTCAGCATTGTTGTGTAATACAATTGCAGAAAAGTCAGGATTAGGTGACTATTGTTCGGTTATACATTTGATACACCATCTGTGTGGGTTAATGTGAATATGGCATTTTCAACATTATTTCAGTTGCTTCACGGCGTTATCTGTATAAATTACTAATATTGCTTACACTGCTTCACCAAATGTTATGTTACCCCAACCTTCCGGACTGTATTTGACTAAACCTGACTCGGCATCAGCACGTCAACATCAAGAACATACAAGGACATTAAGAAAAAAGTGTGTCTGCTTTGTTTTTGTGCATTCTATTCTATACATTTAAAAAGTAAATAAAAATTCAATTGCTTAATAGTTTCTTTAAAGCAGGTAAACAACTACATTCGATATTGAAAGGAAACTTACTAAAATATATCCGTTCCCCTCCTGCTTACACCCCTCCTTCTCTTTTCCGACGTATGTTCATCACAATATATAGTCACTTGAAAATAAACTACATGCACATAGATAACGTGATCAAACATCTGTTATCCTAAGTTCAAAATGAGGTTTGCACTTTTGGAAATTATGTTACCGGTTCCCTGTTGTATTAGATGCACATAATGTATGATGGGAACACAATCAAAACATGAAGGACATTCTTTCGTTACCACCCTGACAGAGGTCCCAATAATATAGTCTGGTGTCAATTAATCCAATGTGTAGATAAGAAAACGTCGTAAGCATTTATCATTAAACTCTGGTTCGATTTATATTAGCATGAAACATATAACATTTTAAATATTGAGTATGTTTTAGGAATTTCATCTAACTAAACAAGGTATTGAGAAGTGCGTCAGGGCCGTGTGATTAGAAGGTTGCATGTAAAACCGAACAACTACGTGTATTTAAGTACCAAGCTCTACCACTGTACATAACGCCGTGACCAATTCATTGATTGATGTTTCACACCGCTTTCAATAATTATTCAGTTATATCACAGCTGACGTAACCAGTTCTACTGGTCGATTTATCTTGACACCAGCCATTCAATTGCCATGCTAACACCGCACTCTTAAGTGCAAAGGAGGGCGGCTATTAATGCCATATTTAATGCTTTTAGTATGACCCAGCCAGGGAGACACAGTACATGCAGTTGTTTGCTGTTTGGCCACTGGACCTTGTATCATGCATGTTATAACAGTCCCGTGTTCGAATTGTGCTCGCGGTATTCAGGAAGGAGAGCCATTGCAAAATCCACATTTCCTAGCATTGTGCCTTTTAGTCATTTGATATCTTCTACTAATATAATCAAAGTACTTAGGAGAACTGAAAGTCGGGTTCAGATAAAAAACACCAAATATTGAGAAATTCAAAGGTGTTGAAAGTACAGAGAAAACATGGATAGTGGTATCTGAAGGATTATTTTGATGTTACGTATAAATGTCATATAAAATTTATCATACTTTGTATTGTTTGCAAGTCTGCCAACTTCTCTAGATATTATCCCCTCAACTCATGCGTATGTGGATATATTTCGAACACATGTGAATGTTCGTCACACTGCGCAATGACGATCGATCCAATACTTCACTGATTGAGTTTTATAAATTCAAGTTTGAACTATATATGTATGAAACTCATGTGAGTGACGATTTAGAACGTTCCGTTATCTCTCAAAATGTAAACACGAAAGATATGTATGTACTGTTATTATCCACGGTACACATACAAAATTCAATTGCTATGAAAGAGGAAATTTTAATAAATTGTGTGGCTTAGGCACCCTAAGTTGTGTCATACTGTCTTATTTAAACTGGATTAATCGTATTTATACTGTATTAGCAACTTGGGATTAAGTTACAGTGATTGATAGAACATGATATGGTGTCTGCCAAAAATGAGTTGAGTATAAAGAATAGACATACAATTGGAAGACGACTTAGAGGGGACACTAAATACCATCTTGACTTAAAGATAGGCATTACTCAACCATTGTCGATTTGACATTTGACAATTCAGGTTCGGAAATGTTACTTCAAATGTTGGACAGCTTCTGGTCCTATATATAACACACTGAATATTGTTGTGTGACTCGTCACAATGTCAGTATCAGTTAAACTCTGACACAGTTATATGATGTCTGTTCATTATATAAAACACTGACACTTTTGTGTGATTCTACTTTTCAATGTAACGACCGATCATCTACGCCACTGTGGCTAAAACATTTTGATTGTTTTGATTTAATTATTTGATTTATTGAAATACCCGACATGCAACTTTGTAAACTATAATTCATATACGTATATAGAAGTTAAATAGCATATTAATGATGTGTAATAAGTTAATGCGGTGTAGGGATTATAATGCACATACAATACGAGTACCAGCGAAAGTATACACTTACCAAGGACGACACACAACAGGGAAAATCATCTCACCTGCTTCCATTGTTTTCCTCATTTCTTTACCTCTAAACCAAGGTAGGCAAAACTGAATGATTAAAAACTATTGTTTCACTTATATAATTTGGTATCATTTAAAGGGGAAAAACACATGTGTCTATATTGTTGGTACTGTAGTACGTAACATGAGATGTACTGAAATTGTATATCATACGTTTAATTTTCTTAGTACAAGTTAGTCGACATTTACGTGACATTACCATAAACAAATCATGAGAAAGTCAGTGTTTGGTCACAATATGTTGTAAGCAATGGCAGTATGAAATATTTGTACTTAGAATGTTACTGGATTAATATCTAGTACTGTGTGTCTGAGTAATTTATTTGATCAATATTCTATTGATATTTGTGAACTATCGGAGCATTGACTTTTCTCGTCCTATTTGCATTTTTTTAGACAGCATTCGCGCGCTATAAACAATTTTGTTTGATTTTTTTTTTATTTACCTACATCCAGTTGGTCAAGGGTAGGCAAGGGGTCACATAAGTGTTGTGGAAGAAAGTGCTTTACCAATCAATTACACCGTTATCGATAGAATCAGATCGAAAAATAGGTATTCTGATACAGTTAAATAACGGCACATTTATGTATGTAATACAAGTTTACCTGCCGAGCAGTAATCACAGCATGGATGAATTTTGCTCTCACATTGAAATGTTGCGGGATTAGATTAGCTTATATGCAGACCACGGTAAGGTGTGTTTATTAATTGAGTATGACCAGGTTAGGGTAAGAATAGATTATGCAGCATCAACGAACAATGAAGACACATGCAATCTGTGCTTAAAGTAGAATATCCATAATGGGTTTATTGGAAACTGTTATTGTTCCATTACTGTTTTCATACAACTTCGGACGGAAATCACCGAGTCTAAACGAGGTTTTTAACGTAAAACAGAGTCCTGACCTTTCCTGACCTCTTTAAGACATAGATAACAACATTTATGGAAAAAATAGATTGGAACCCCAACTAGGTTATTCATTCCTTCCGATGACTGACACTATTCATTGCGACTACCTCTTCCGTAAATGGCCTAATTAGTATACGTGTGAATGTTGCATGGGACAAACATCGTGGTGAGTACTGGTGCGGAATAACCAGTAAACACACGTTGTGATCTAGACGCCGTGATGTAACTAAATTACCGTTGAAAACGACATAAAACTCGAAAGATTCCATCAATCTGTAAGAAACCATGTCATTTCAAAGATAGTTCAGTCAATAACAACGAGGTATATTAATCCAATGGGTCGTTAGTTCGTAACCCAGTTCGGACGTTTATCCCTTTGATTGACAAATATCAGTATTTACCTCCGGTTTTATTTAATCATAATCATGAGACCTAGACATTCGGATTTTCGGTCACGAAAATTGTTTATAGTAGAAAGATCGTTATGACGCTCGATGTCTGCTTTCTGAATACATAACTTACTTGTTATGTGTTTTTTAATTGAGTATGACCAGAGAAGGGTGTAACTAAACTATGCTGAAAAGTGAAGAAACACGCGATCCTGGGCTTAAAGTAGAATATCCAAAACGGGCTTATTGGAAACTGTTCCTGTTCCATTACTGTTATATTACGAATTCGGACGGTAATCAATGAGTCTAAAACAAGGTTTTCAACGTAAAACAAATTTCCTGTCCGCTTTAAGACATAGATAAACACATTTATTGAAAATATGCATTCTAATTCACTCTATTAACCGTTTGATCGATAGCAATGGGAGGGTACAACAAGTCGTATTTTTTGGCTGACGCGGCTTAAATACCAGTCTTATCTCGTGATTTTGGCTCGTAATGCGTCTGCGTACAGTGAAGATACAAACAAGCATGTTTATCTGCAGTCTCACAAGAACATTCACTGCCCGTCTACATTTCATTTGGCCTTAGATACATATGTAAGCAACATGCTAGACGTGTATCCCCATTAGTTTTACGCCAATTTAATTACATATAACCCCGTTGTCTATAATCTATATGCATGTTCTTTATTTATATGGTTTTAAATTGAAAATAAAATAATTAAATTTAAGTTGTTTATTGAAGTACTCTCCGCCAGGATAATTTGCAAAATTAAATGCATATTGTTCTTTCAAGACCTAGTTTACAGGATTATGATGCATTTTTGATGTCTGGTTGAATAGCCGTAATTTGGACAGACACCCATAAACCAAGAATTGTTCAGCAATCCACAAGTAACTGTAACTCTACTCAGAGGTGACACCGTATATTATATAATTGTAACTAAATGCAGAGGTTACACGGTGTATGACATTACTGTTACTCTATTCAGAGATGACACCGTGTATTACATCATTGTAACTATATTCAGAGGTGACACGTTGCATTACATAACTGTAACTCTATTCAGTGGTGACAACGTGTATTACATAATTGTAACTATATTCAGAGGTGACACGTTGCATTACATAACTGTAACTCTATTCAGGGGTGACACGGTGTATTACATAGCTTAATCAATTTAGAGGCAATACTGTGTATTACATAACTGTAACTTTATTCAGATGTGAAACAGTGCATTACATAACTGTAACTCGGAGGTGACACCCTGTATTATATAACATAAACTCTATTCAGAGGTGACACTCTGTGTATTACGTAGCTGTAACTCTATTCAAAAGTAATACTTCGATTTACAGTTTTCCCATATTTTTGACTAGAATTTGCTGCTGCAGATTGGTTGCAAGTTGGAAAGCGTTGGTTGAAATATATATATATTTTTAAATGAAAGTATTTTTGATAGAATTGGATAGCAAGGCTACCATAGCTATAGCTACATAAAGTAAATGTCTGAGGTCACTAAAATCAGTAGGCCCAAACAAATGGTGCAATA
This sequence comes from Serripes groenlandicus, assembly GCA_031761405.1. Lineage (NCBI taxonomy): Eukaryota > Metazoa > Mollusca > Bivalvia > Cardiida > Cardiidae > Serripes > Serripes groenlandicus. Next base: position 56,057,371 of record JASEVX010000013.1, on the reverse strand, counting down.
AATTATTGACGGTGTTGCAAATGCAATTATCAGCAAAAGTCAAATAAGTTAAAAGAAATCCACTTTTTCTAAGTAACCAAATAAAATAACAAGTATTTTATATCATATTTAAGTGTAACAAAGGATTATGATACCACTACAATCCCCATGTTCTGACAAAGTAGATGTGTTTGTGATAATTCAAAAGCTTTTTTTTTCACTTACAGATGCAATTGCAGCAGACAACTTTTGAAAACATTATGGCAAAAGGAGACGTTGCTCATAAAGAGCAATGTCTTCTTTTGCCACACTATTTTCTATGCTATTCTGTTATATTAAGACAAATTAATCAACCCTTACTTGCGCCTCTGCAGCAGACGATTTTTGGAAATAGTTTGGCAAAAGAAGAAATTGCGCTGTATATTAATTTTATACCGAGTATCGGCCTCAGAAACTATGAAATTTGCCTGATACAACTATAATGTGGTACAATTGTTGACTGGATAACTCTCTATAAAAACAATCATACTATTTTGTTGTTTTAAACACTGTAATCCTGCGGCATAAGAAAAGTCGCAAGATGACATAATTTTAAACTACATTCTTATGAAAGTGCTTATCTAATTTCAAGATAATTTAGCAGAACTGTTCATTCAGTGACCTTCTACATGTATTTAAGTCTTGTTGATTGGTTGAAAGTCATAGCAACCAGGTGGGATATAAAAAGGGGAAAAATGAACTTTTAGATTCAAATGACATCTCATCCCTATCCACTGGACAAACAAAAAGGAATATTATTTTGACTGTCCTTTTCTGTGCGTGTCAGGTTTGTTCCTTGTGACCCTCTTCATAACTCTTCAAGCCATTTTAATCTGTAAATTGAACGTTAAGCTTCAAAGGAAATCTCATCCTAATCCACTGGGTAAATGTTTACAAAACTTCACAGACATATTCCTTTGCTGATCCTCTTTCAAATTTGTTCAAATATATAAATTATAAATACCGCTTTTGTTTCTGCAGCAGCAAGAAGAGAGTAAAATGCCTAAACTGTAACATTCTGCTTCTCTGAATCCGCTTTTCGGATTCCAAGATAATTTAGAACACATGTTCCTTAAGTGACCAATATTGTAAGCCACAAGAAATTGTTGTTGAAAAGGGTTACCCGACGGAGAGGGTCCCGGATTGGGGGTGGGGGTTGGGGAGCTGAATAACAAGCTATTGTTATTTGATGGGCGGGTTACCTAACAGAAAGGTGGCCGCGGCTGGGGAGAGGAAGGACACGCTATTGTTATTTGATGGGCAGGCTACCCGACTGAGAGAGGTCCCTGGTTAAGGAGAGGAAGGACAAGCTATTATAATTTTATGAATGGGCTACCCGACGGAGAAGGGGCCGGGCTGGGGAGAGGAAGGACAAGGTTTTATTACGAAATCTACGACATTGGTGGATGGATTTGATTTAAACTGTACGGAAATGTATACCTACATATTTTAAGGCTAAACGGCAAGTGAAATTAAGGTTAATTTAAAACACAAAAAGTTATGTTCCCTTGAACTTATATAGTAAATGTACTGCACATCATTTGAATTACTAGCTATTTATCTTAAATAAATTGTTTATCTCATATATTTATCATGATAACTTTAGAGACCATATTGCATCTCCAATCTTCATAAAAAAACATCTTCATTAAGTCTCGGTCAAGCTCTAAACTCGACCACATGTATCTGGAGTCAAAAACTTCATCACAAGGTCAAGTTTAAAAAGCATTTGAACACTGCAGAGGCTCCATTTGTGTTCAAATATTCATGAGTTCATAAAACCTAGTTTTTAGTTAGTCTGGTATTCAAAGGTGATCACAAACATTTCTCCATTCTTTATATTTGCGGTGGATCTCACCTCAACACATAAATTAGTTTCAAAATGATATGGAAAAGTCCCACACCATTTACTGGTATTTTCATTCATAGATAACACTCTTAAACATGTTTACCCATAACCTATGAATCAACATCACATTTACGCTTTCATTTGTCGGTGTTGAAGAAGAATATTATCCCGCTAAAAGTATCCACTGCATAACAAAGTTTGCACTATATATAATTAAGTTACCATAAACTGACCATGCTTGCACAAGAAAAAATTCAGTCACGACATACTAAGATACAAAATAAGCTACTACATAATATAATTAAGTAAGGACATGATATGGTAAAGTGTGCACACACTATACTCAAGTATGGACATAATGTAATAAAGGAAACACATCATGTAATAAAGTGTCCACATAATAACAACATGTATCTACATGGTATAAAGATGTATCCACATAATATAAGGATGTATCTACATAATATAAAGATGTATCTACCTCATATAATGAATACTGTCAGAATATAAGAAGAATACCACAACTCATAACCATAAACTGACATCATAAAGTCACTGTGAGCTAATATTTTATGAGGTAAAGCAGCCAGTTACATGGGTAGGTGAACTGGCTGTGGTAATATGAAATTTGTGAAACAGTGTTAAATACCAATCAATCAATCAATACCTGCATGCATATTAAACCCAACCGCATTACCTTCTTTTCAACTTGCTCGAAAAAAAAAAAACATACACAAACTGGGTTCCCTCGAAAATGTGTTAATTGAACACAGGACCCGTCGTTTATAGTTTCATATCAAGTAAAATTAATCGTATTTTAAACATGTCATTTCACGGAAAACGGACATTCGAAACTGTTCGACCATGAATCGGCACAGATCTTCACCGCCAGTGCGAAGTCATATCAAGCTCGTCCCTGTTCGATACCATGTCTTTCTAATATTGTGTTAGCTTTTACAGAAATGTTGTACAGCCGCAACGACGAGTTCGAACCCCGGCTCGACCTTTCATTCTGTCCGTTTATTGACAACATTCAGTATTCTTATTGCTATTATGAATGTTTCGGAATTTGGGTATCGTCTTTAGTTTTAAAATTGTTCAAAGAACACTAAGTTTTAAAACACGCTATACACTATCAAACCAGTTCGCTCATGCAGATCGGGTAGCAAATCGCCTAGGCAGAATTCGAATCAGGGTCCTCTGGTAGGAGATAACGACGCTCTATCACTTCACCATTGTCTTCTTTGTCTTTATATGAAAGTACAATCTATACTTTCAAAGTATTTTCAAATGGAATCAACGAGCAGTGATGACACATGCGAGCCTCTACTTAAGGAAGAATAACTATATTGGGCTCGTTAGAAACCGTCGTTGTTCCAATACCGTTTTCTTACGATTTCAAATGGAAATCTCCAAGTCAATATTCTGTTAATAATAACCGAACTCGTACGGAAATCGTCGAGCTTGTATACTTGCTATAGCTTTTATAAAGTGTTGTTTACACTTCATCTATGTTTTAAAACATGTACATATAATTTTGTTATGATTTATTTAAAGTCTGTTTGATTCATACCAATAAGGGATGCATCATGTCCCCTTTTATGACAAACGAGGGTCATAGCTGAGTCATGTCTAGCAATTTGGGGTCTCGTGTTAGCCATCACTGTCCATATACATGTAATTAAGTTCCAAAACTAGAAATGTAGCCCACCAGTTTCAGGCCAACGTATCTATTTATGACCCATGACAGTCAGCCAATAAGACAGCAAATCGTGAGACGCGGATCATTTCTACTATACACGGGACCGCCTCAGTTGTGTTTTGGTAAAGCGTCCACATCGGGAATGGGAGGTCGTCGGATCTTTCCTGGTTGGGTCATACCAAGTACTTTAAAATAAAGGGGATGGCTTTCACTGCATGCTTATCGTCCAGGATTGTGGGCCTAGCATCACGACTAACTCGCTGGTTTCAAGATAAATGCACCTGAAGTACTGACAACTTACACAGGAAACGTCGTGATATAACTGGTAAAAATGAATTGTTCCCATTGCATTCAGGATTGTGGGGCTATCATCATCACCAACTCGATAGTTTCATTTTAAATGGACAAGTAGTACTGACAATTAAACGGTGTGATATAACTGATAAAAGTCGATCTCCCTACTTGCGTTAAGGATTGTGGGGCAAGGATCACATATAACTTGCTGGTTTCAGGATTAATGCAAAAGTAAGACTGACAACTAAACCAGGAAACGCCGTGATATACCTGGTAAAAATGGATTTCTTTCCTTGCTTTCAGGATTGTGGGGCCAGCATCACGTGTAACTCGCTGCTTTCAGGATATAAATACAATTATTACTGACAACTAAACCAGACAACGAGGTGATATAACTGGTAGATTCCCCCCCCCCCCTTGCCTGAAGGATTTTGGGGCTATTGTGGGGCCATCATCACGATAACTAGCTGGTTTCAGGATAAATGGACACGTATTACTGACAACTAAACCAGGAAACGGTGTGATATCACTGGTAAAAATAGATTTCCCCCTATGCATTCAGGATGCTGGGGCTACATGTAGCATCACGTATAACTCGCTGGTCTCAGGATAAATGGACAAGTTGTACTGACAGCTAAACCAGGAAACGCCGTGATATAACTGGTAAAAATGAATTTCCCTCCTTGCGTTCAGGTTTGTTGGGCTAGATTTATGTATAACGTGCTGGTTTCAGGATAAATAAACAAGTAGTACTGACAACTAAACCAGGAAATGGCGTGATATAACTGGTAAAAATTGATTTATCCCCTTGCGATCAGGATTGTGAAGCTATTGTAGGGCTAGCATCACGTATATCTAGCTGATTTCAGGAAAAGTTGACAAGTACTACTAACAACTAAACCAGGAAACGGCGTGATTTAACTGGTAAAAATGGATATCCCCCTTGTACACAGGAGGGTGGGGCTAGCATAACGTATAACTCGCTGGTTTAAGGATAAATGGACAAGTAGTACTGACAACTAACCTAGGAAACGGCGTGATATAACTGGTAAAAAAGGATATTCCCTTTGTACACAGGAGTGTGGGGCTAGCATAACGTATAACTCGCTGGTTTAAGGATTTGTTTGTTTGTTTGTTTGGAGTTTAACGCCGCTTTCAACAGCTTTGGTCATATCACGGCGGTCAGTGCACCTACCCATGTTTTCTTGGCTTTCCCACACCAGTACTTACACAACATTCTTTCGAAGCCACTGACTACTTTCTCACATAGTTCAGAGGTGAGAGGCAATGGAAAACATCGCCCGAAAGAATGTCGCCGCAGCCGGGTATCGAACTGGTTTAAGGATAATGGACAAGTAGTACTGACAACTAACCCAGGAATCGCCCTGATATAACTGTTAACAATGGATTTCCCTCCTAGCGTTCAGGATGGTGGGGCTATCATCACGACTGGTTTCAGGATAAATCGACCAGTAATACTGACAACTAACCCGGAAAACGAAAGACGCGGCTAAAACCCTTCAATGTGACCTTACACTTCAACTATCAACAGTTTTAACCCCAATAGATAATAAACTCGTTATTACGTTCTCATTCTGTTAATCTGGTTTTCCCTTTAATTTTTCACACAGTAATATTAACATGTTCCATTTTGCTGAATTTTTAAAGGGTCTAATTTTCCATGATCGACAAAAACATCTCCATGCTGTTTGTAAGTCATTTTCCTGTAAATATATCCATCCAACTAGGTTGCACGCTGTCTCAATGTGTCCAAGATTGTAGTCCGTTTTGAGAACCTGTAGTAGTTTCTGCACAGCTGTGTATGTTTCTGCACATTTCTCTGTTTTAGAAAAAAGTAAATACTGTAGAAAAAACAGATATATTTTTGAATCTACAGTAATCAAGTTTAACCAGTAAGTGTGTAGCGTTTCAAAGTCCGATCCAGGTTGTGTATACACAGTACGGAACAACTCGTATTGTAGAGCTTTATGGACCAGACTGACTTGAGGAGGCAGAAATACCATACAACCTGTCGTACAGTGTCGTCTGAAGTCTTTACTTGACATTTCGTTATCTCGCAGTTTTTTATCGCGACCGGGATTATCATAACATCTAGCTTTGCTGTATGGACACACGGATATCACATATGGTTCTAACCTGTTTTCACATGACACTAGAATACTTTTACAATCCTCTTGAAGCTGCTCATATTGAATATATAAAGATGCTAAAGATAACTGTGACGACATAAGATCAAAGTCTAAACTTGTTTCTGTTGTTAAATTTGTAATTGCTTTAGAACAAAGGCGGGACGAGTACTGGGCCAACATATACTGTTGATATTGTAACTGTATATGTGGCATTATGGCGTTAAGTGCCATTCTTACATCTCTTGTATGTTCGGTGACATGGTTCGTATTTTGTAGATAGACCAGAAGTTGATTCGTCTTATTCAGAAAACCTGTAAATGTTTTAGACGACTTATTCATGAGTCTCAAGAGCGTGTTCCTTCCGCTGTAGATACCTTGTGCAGCACACATATAGCTATTATATACATGCATTGGGAAAACTTCTTCTAGCATGGTTCGAGTATTACCCCATCTAGATACCATTTCGAAACCACACATTTTAGATTTAAACAGTTCATCTAAATCATCACACCTAATTGAAAATAGAAAGATGACACCACTATTTATAGTATGGCCTAAAACATTCTCTGTTTCTTTCAAAGTCATCTGACAGAGCTTATCGAACATATTCTCATCTGGAATGAAATCATTGGGACAATTTTTCGCCTTGACCCAATTGTATAGACGTATAAGACACAGTCGTACACAAAGGACAAGATTACCGTATTTTCAAATATGATTTTGTGAATTTTCAATTGTATAAAACAGACTTGTTTTACAATGATATGATGAGATAGATTTACCGACCTTTGGTTCTATAATACTTTTCGTTACCATCTTGAGGAGAATGTAACACTTGTGTTGCGTTTCGTTCAGACTTAACATGAGATCTCGTTCTTGAAGTGAGAACGAAATTCTCCATTCGATAGAACTGTTTTCACTATGAGGATGTCCAACACTAACAAGGAAACAACCATATGATCCCATTGTTTTAAGTTGTTTCTGTGATGGCCAATCGTATTTCCGTGTCCTGTATAACCAGGAATTGGCTGACATCGGAATCTGTCGACACCGTAATGCATATACTAAATCATTCTGCCGTATACCGTATGCAGTCGAAACCGTGTCCGCTGGACCGTTCCGGGTGATGTTTAGTCCTACAACCAATGCATGGTGTGTTTTACATATTCTACCTTTCTGATCGACTTTTAACAGATTATCTTTTGACACATCGAATAGTCTAAGCGGACATTTATCTTTAACCTTCTGGAGACGAAAATATCCAGGTTTCGTAAATTCATCCGTTAAAATAAGATAAAAAATTCCCTGTTGGTTAGCCTCGACTATTGTCGAAATTGTCTACAACAGGACTGACTTCGTAACAAGCTATTAAATCACAATCAGAATTTAGGCCGGGTGTAGTTGTCCCTTTGCATACACTTCCAACTAGATGATATGATTGTGTGGTAGTAGTGCCGCCATACAAATCAGATACAAACGTGAATGGTATTTCTTGTAACATGGCGCTCTCCCAGGATTTCTTTCTGATGTACTCGGATGCGCATATAGCATCAAGTACTTCATGCAGACGCTTAGACAATTATTCTTTGACATTGTCCATTTCTCGTGTATCTGTAATATATATAAACAGTATTGTACTGAAAAATGTGTGTTGCATGTACTGTGGTGTACGTGTACCTGTTTGTACCTGCTGTATATTGCTGACAATTTGAACAGTTTTCTCTCTGAACAGTTTGAACTCTGCTTTCAACAGTTTTGTTAATTTGCGGAGAAATAAGTTTTAAGCACGGGGCTCGTTAGAGCCAATTGCTATGGTAGGCGGAATCGGAAGACAATCTTCATTTTGGGACTGTAATCTAGTTTTACAATATCGGCATTGAATTACTTCACATCTATCTTTCTATATCAGCTCTCCATTTATGAACACCATCTCGGGTTCATGAAGATGTCTTGGTAGTTTCAGATCGTATATGTTGTCGATGACAGTTGATGATATGTGGAATATTTTTTAAAAATAAATTGACTGTTGCCAGCTCATAGCCATGTCGGTCCTTTCGAACCGCAAAAAAGTTCTATTCTAAAAATCAAAATGCGGAACCTTGTTTGCATATAAAGCCGGAAAACGGATTTAATTCGACATAAATTATTATGTTAAAATATATGAATTACATGATTAAAAATTAAACTGTATTTCTACGCTGTGAACATGACTTGATCACACTCAACATGCATAGACATGCATATACAAATTAGAGCAGTATGTGCATTATTTCTTCAGGTATCATTAACAAACTGAACAAATTAAAGCAGTATGTGCATACTTTCCATAGGTGTAATTATGATTGCGATTCCGAAATTGAATTTGAATTTATGACTATACATTTAAAAGGGGAGAGTGCTGTGTATATTGTATGAACTAATTTACTCATGAATGAAAGTATATCCACTCAAAGCCACGCCTCTTAGTGTAACATATTTCTATATAACCCATGTTATTACAAATTATTGATTTGCCGGTTAAACCTTTTCCTGTGCACGTTCCATAAACAAAATATTTTCCAGTGATACTCACCTTCAGTCTAGCAGTTTCAACTTAATTCACCAAGGACAAAACTGTCTGCCTATCAAGCCCGTACGATTTACTTCCCTTTTAACTTACACGAACAAATCAACCATAACACACTGCGTTCTTGCGTAGAATATTTATATTCCAGTGTCAATTGAACACGTGCGTCGTCCTTTGTACATGTAGTTCAGTATCAGGTATAATCACACGTGTTTCAAACATAAATTATCAGTTTATATGTATCGTCATGGAAAACGGACACTCGGGAATGTTTCGACCACATATCTGCTTGCGCGGGAGCGAAGCAAGCTTTTTTTGTTCGAAACCGTGTCATTCCAAAAGTGTAATAACTTCTAGAGAAGCGCTATATAACCGTGATATGTAACTCAGTAATGACTATGTCTATCAGTCAAAGGATTGTCATTTCAAATCCCTGCTTGGTCTTTATTTCTTTCCGATGATTGACACATTCTGTATTTATCTCACCAATATTGAGTTAAACTATAAGACACAGTGATTCGTCTTACGTTTATTGTTTTTTTCGAGCAATGATGTCTGCTCGTGGATACCTTACTAGAACCCGGGACGTTTATGTTGATAAATCCCAAAGACAGAACGCGTTCATCGCGGGATTAGAGCTCAGGCCCTTTTGCGCAAGAGGACGACGCTCTACCACCCCAACACTTTCTTCTACGGCTGTGTATTCAGTATAGGTAAGGACACATGAATATATTAAGGTAGTTTCAGCGTGTATGATAACGAGCCAATTAAAGATTTCTAGATCATACCATAGCAGCTTGTATGATGTGAAACAATTAGGGACTTGCAGATCAAAATTTGGCAGATTGTATGATATAGAACAATTAGGGAATTGCGGATTTACCTCTGGAGATCGATCTTTTGCAGATTGTACGATATCGAATGTCTTACTTATTATGACGTTTCAATTAAATTAGATCAGGATAGGCCAAACATATTTGCTTTTTTCAACAACAACAATGAACACACATGCGATCAAGTAGAATATCCATAATGGGCTTATTGGAAATTGTTATTGTTTCATCAAGACTAAATTGTTGGTGTCATTGGTACTGGCAACTTACCCGGGATACGCCGTGATATAACTACATAATTGATGAAATAAGCGTGTTATACCATGCCTACATACGGAAACCAATTCAATATGCAATTGCCTAACTTCTGAGGGATATTCTTTGTATAAACGTTGTATAAAGTACTTTACAAACATGTAGTAATTAGGCTCAAACACATGCATACAATATATCCTTTCTTTTCTATAAATGACCGTTTCCTCAATAAACAGTATAATTCTCTTATGTAACCCAGTCATCAACAACAACAATATATATTGTCATAACAAGGCTAGTCAGCTATGGAGTTTATTCATTTATGCAAAAGTATACGCAGCAAGAGTACATGTAATCATGCATGGCATTTAATCTAACTATAATAGCAGAAATCGTTTAGTTTACTTACTATACGTTAACAGGAAAACCGAAACATATCTGATATTATTTTCAATAGGATCGATTTCACAGAAAAACACAACATCCAGCAATAAAACCCCAGATAATTTATTCTGAAAAAGCTGTGACGGATTGTTTACCATGCCGTATCTAAAACAGGACGACCCGGTTTCGATTCCTGCTCGCGGTAGTCAGGAAGTATATATCTATATATCTTGAACATTGAACATTTCCTAACTTAGTGAATGTTTGTCGTTCAATGACCATCAAGGTATAGGATCTTAGTAATACGTACAAGCCGCGTCTTGCGATTTTAGGTCCTTTTACCTCTCCGGTCTGGCATCATTTACGGTAACATTGACAATCAATTATTGGGGCTACACTTCTAGTTTGTTGTCAGATGATGCATTTTGTCTACGTAATGTATACTCGGAATGTAGATACTCTGATGAGAATGTGTGTGTACACAAAGTATTTACTGTACAAAGATGTATTAAGACCTCGAATCGCTAGACGCTGCTCATATTTTAGTTGTATAAGGTTATTCAGCCGTTTTACAACATTATTTCAGGTACGTCGACATTTTACTTATTTATGATTCCTGGTAAATAAACCATTACTAGGCTAGGAAAGGTGCAGGAACCATTGACGCCCCGTTCCAATGTATCGACGTTTACCACTCAACTACGATGGTTCCCTCGCCGACGTATTGACTGTACTCAGACACGTGTACGATATCAAATCCCGACGCTAACCAATCGACCACGGCGAATTCCCAGTCTAAGTCTTGACTATACTCAGATACGTTAAGATCTCAAATCCCGACGCTAACCAATCGACCACGGCGAATTCCCCGTCTAAGTCTTGACTATACTCAGGTTTGTTAAGATCTGAGATCCCGACCCTAACCAATCGACCACGGCGGATTCCTCACCTAAGGCTTGACTATACGCAGATGCGTTAAGTTCTGAAATCCCCGACGCTATCTAATCGACAACGGCGGATTCCTGACCTACGTTTCGAATGCAAGCAGATGCGTTAAGATCTTAAATCGCCGGGCGCGGTTCATATATATCACGATAACCCATAACTTCAATGCTCATCAGTTTAAAACCAATATTTATATAAACTATAACGTCATGTCGGTCTCCATCATGCTAACCCAGTGTTTAATTTATCATATGACTGAGTAAATTTAACATATGCCATTTCGCTGCATTTTTAAAGGGTCTCTTTTTCCATGATAAACAAAACAATGACCATGCTCCTTGAAATAGATTTTCCTGTATAAATATCCATCCCAACAGATTCAATGCTGTCTCTCTATGTCCAAGATTGAGGTCCGCTAATAAAACGTACCTTAATTTCTGCACAGCCTTGTCTTTTTCAGACTGTTTTTCTGTTTTGGAATAAAATAAACACTGTAGAAAATACAGATATATTTGTGAATCTACCGTTATCCAGTTAAACCAGTAGTCCCGTTCCATTTCATATTCAGATCCAGGTTGTGTGAACACATTACGAAACATCTCGTAATGAAGGGCTGCATGGACAAGACTAACATGAGATGGATGAAATACCATACAGCCTGTGGTACAATGTCGTCTGAAGTATTTGCTTGACATGTCAGTAACTGGCAGTTTTTTAGCGAAAGTGAGATTAACACAACTTATCTTGTCGCTGCAGCCACACACAGATACAACATATGGTTCAATATCTTTTTCACATGACACTAGAATGTGCATGCATTTCTCTTGATACTGTTCAGATTGAATATAGAAAGAAGCTAATGATAACTTCGACGAGATAATGTCACAGTCACTAATTTCTGAGATAACATTTCGAATTGTCATAGACCGGAGGTCGGACACATTTCTTTGTGACAAGTACTGGACAAACATACACCGTTTGTATTGTAATTGTATATGTGGAATTATAGAGTCAAAAGCCATTCTTACGTCTCTTGTAGTATGTTCTGTTACATTTTGCGTGTGCTGTAGATATAACAGAAGTTGCAACAACCGATTCATATAACCTGTAGTTGTGTTAGAACGCATAGAAATGAGTCGCAAGAAAAGGTTCCTTAAATAATAGATGTTTTCTGTAATCCCATAGCATACTAAAAAGCTTTGCTTCAGCCTCGCATTAGCCAGACTACATATCAGTTCCTTACCACACAGTTTAGATTTCAGAAGTTCACCAACATTGTCACAAGAAAGCGAATATAAAAACTTAATACTATTCTCTAGTATGTCGTTTAAAACATACTCTATTTTTTCCAGAGTCATTACGCTGAGCTTATCGAACATATTCTGTTCTGGAATGAAATAATTTGGAATCTTTTTCGCTTTCACCCAACTAAATAGGCGCTTAAGACACTGCTGTACACACAGTATAAGCTTATCATGAGTCCAAATATGTCTCTGTGAATTTTCAATTGTATAAAATAGACTTGTTTTACAATGATAAGATGAGATAGATTCACCGACCTTTGGTTCTATAATATCTTTTGTTATCATCTTGAGGAGAATATAACACTTGTGTTGCGTTTTGTTCAGACTTGACATGAGGTCACGTTCTTGAAGTGAAAAGGAAATTCTCCATTCGCTATACTTGTTGTTATTATGAGGATGTCCAACACCAACAAAGAAGCAACCATATGAACCCATTGCCTTAAGTTGTTTCTGTGATGGCCAGTCGTATTTCCGTGTCCTGCGTAACCAAGAATTGGCTGACCTAGGTATCTGTCGACACCTGAAGGCATATACGGCATCAGATTGACAATGATAGTTTTTGGCCGGAATCGTGTCCGCTGGACCGTTACGAAATGTCTTTGGTCCAACATGAGAAGTGTAATTTTTAGCACATACTCTACCTGTCCTATCGATTATGCACATATCGTCTAATATAATGCCCATTCCAACTGTAAGCGCACATTTATCTTGAACAATCTGAAGACGAACATATCCAGGTTTGGTGTCTTCATCCCTGAACACAAGATAAGAAATTCCCTGTTGTTTAGATTCGAACAAATTCTCTACCACATGATTTTCGTCGTCACAGTATATTAGATCAAGATCGGAATCTGGTGTTGTTGTCCCTTCGCATCTACTCCCAACCTGGTAGTATGACATTTTGTTGGAAGAGTTTGTAAAAGTAAGGCTTAAAAACGTGTATGTTATTTCACGAATCATAGCATCCTCCCAACACTTTTCTCTTTTGTACTCAGATGCGCCTATAACATCCAGTATTTCATGTAGACGTTTAGACAATTCTGCATTGGCATCGTCCATGTCTATACATATCGAAAGCATACATTGAAACATTGTGTGTTGCATAAAAATATATTGGAAATTCAAATTAAGTTTGAATTCAAATTATGCATTATATTGAAGAGGTGCATATGTATTCAGCAATCTTCGCCACGAATTGCCGTTACTACTAACATAGGCTACCCAAACAAGTAGATTTGTAATTAGCATTTACAATTTTCTGTATTACATAAAATGCACCATTTTTTTTATTTTTCTATACAAATAAATATTTTCTCATAACTTGCATCCCAAATAATTTGGACTTTCAGTTTGTTGTGCATATGCAGGATAATAACTAAATGAGCATATCCACTGTGTTGTCGGCACACTTGTGACAAATGTTTCTTCTCAATCTGAATTTACTAAACTCTGTTACTACCTTGAATTACGACAAGATTTTATGGATTCATATGGGTTAAAGTTTAAACATATTATGTAAGTACATGTACACTACACAGTTAATGAGATGAAGGATTTTGCAAACTGGAATGTACATGCTGGTTTCTAATAATATGTAAACAAGGTTTTGTTTTCTATGTGTGCAACTAAACTTGTTCTTTCTGATTGAAATTGAAGGGGTATGGGGGCGCAGCCTCTGTGGATGATACAAAGTTAGTTTGTCTGGCAATATGAAATAAACTATTTTAACATTCATTCAGAAAGGCTGCTTTTGACCAATGTGTGTCAAATTAACTTCATTCTGTATAGGTTTATTTTATAATTTAGATGTTAAATCTACAGATGCAAGTCACCTGACATCAGGTTTGTTTGCGAGCTGGAATGTGTGTGTAAGTTTCTCAGAAGTTCAAAACAATTTGTATTATGTGTACAAGTTGTGTTATACATACATGTATAGTGTTGCTATGATTCAAAACTTACAGTTGTACAAAATGTTCCGGTAACAATAATTTCGTAAATATTTGAAATGGTTGATAGTGGATTTTTCAAGGGAAGGTCAAGGTGATCAGGGTTGTTATCTTTTTCATGTTATTTGGCAGTGCGCTATTTAACATGGCTGTGGAGATAATCCCCTCTTACTGCATGGTGTCTATAACTGAGTAGTACAATGTGTTTCTTTTGACAGATCATAACAACCCCCATGTGATATCATTTGTCAAACTGTCTGCTTAATTTTCAAGGTAAGCTGTTTAACTTTAAGATATTACTTCCGAGTGCTTTTATTGGATTTTACCTCACCTGAGCACAAAGAGCTTAATGTTAGATATTGTGGTCACTCTTTATCCGGCGACCAGTTTGTGTCAATACGACCTAGCCATTAGAAATATCCAGGTAAAAGAAAACAGATCTAAGTGATCATGTGCTTTATCTGCCATATTTTCATTATTTTCAATCGTAGATTTGATCAGTATGCCATATTCATTAAAAAGACAAAACCTGATCGAGGGTGACGGGAAGAAATTTCGAAAATAATTCAGGCAATCTCTATGAAAATCTCACTTCTACAGGCACATGGTTTAGACCATTAATATCGCCCCGAAATGGAGGAAACTAAGTAGAAAACCAGGACAAATAATGAAAACCCAGAGAACTTGCAAGCACAGTCTGTTACATGCGTATGCTGGCCATACTCATTGAACTTGGTCAATCCACATCATATCTAATGCTCTGTGTTTACCAAGTACCAGCAACAATTTTAATACAAAGGCGGGATAAACGTATGTAGCAAGCATAGACAATAAACATATATCCAATTATACCATGTTTAGGTTGGCTTTACGCAGTGTCATGTCAACAACTTAACAAGCACATGTATTTTCCTTTGTCTGTTAACTGTATCTACCAACAATAATTTAAAGGACACTTATTCCGGAAAATACTTATTGATCTCTTCCATCAAGGTAACTAGTGTTCCTAAGTAGGTGAAATGTGAAACATCAGTTTGTTTTAGTAGGCCTTATGTTGATTAGATAAGAGCTTTCTGGCCTGTTTTTTGTGCATAGTGTCATCATGGTAAAGCATATTTTTGACTTGTTTAATTAACAGTGTATATAGGTGTGAATGAATGAATGTATATTGTTTTATGGCGCATCGACAGCTAAGGTCATTTAGCACGCAATTAAATTTAATTATTCATGATCCCTGGGTAAACAAACCAGTACTAGGCTAGAAAATGTGCCTTGCCCAAGGGCACTCCACCATGACCGTAGTGCCGCGACTGGGGATCGAACCCGGTACACTCGGTTTCGAAATCCCCGACGATAACCACTCGACCACAGCGGATTCCTGTATATAGGTGTGAATAAATGAATGATAGTTCCTTTGTTGTATAAACAAATTCATTATAATAAGAAGAGCAGTCAGCAGTCTAAATCGACAAGATATTTGTTAAAATATTCAGACGAAAAATGCAGAATCAAGTGAGACTGTCTTAACTGAATCTGCATCGTTTGAAAATACCTAGAAATTGCATTTGGCACAGAAAGAGTTATATGAAAAGAATGTTATGCTACAGTTTTCACTTGTTTGTAAGTGTGTTTGTTTTAAATTTTTAAATTTTTAAATAGTAAGTACAGATATTGTATATGTGTCTCTGAACAGATTATTAACCCTTTCCCACCTAAATACGCATTTTGATGCATCCGACACAGACAACTTTTGAAAACATCGTGACATAAGGAGAACTTGTTGAAAACAAGCAATTTCTCCTTTTGCCACGATGTTTTGAACCTTTTCAGTAGTTGAGTCACTAATTGTACCTACAATTATAGAGGTGTTCCTTATTTTTTTAGTAGATATTTTCAAAGTCGTCTACTGCAGAATTGGCATAAGTGGTAAAGCTTTAAATTGATGATGTCTGTTAAATGTACTAGACTAGTGATTAGCATGAAATTACAACCTTCAATTGTGAAAAGATTTTATTGATTCAAATAGGTGAAATGTACTGTGCATGTCCACTCAAAAAATTTGCATTCTTGAATATGGTTATTTTTACTAAGAGGCATAAACACATTGTTTATATTATGTTGCCACACAGTGTATTCCGTTTGACCTAGTTGCCTATTGTTCTTTGTTACAAAGGTTTGTTTTTGTGTCACCGCACAGTATAATTGAATTAATGATGAAGCAGGAGTTTAGGGGTGTAGCCTAAAATGAGAATGGAATATCAGTTAAAATAAAAAATATTAACCGAAATCCTTTCTCACAAAAAACAAATATGCAACAGACCATTTTGAAAACATCTAAGCAAAACAAATAGAAAATCTCTATAAATGAAATCAAAATTATTAATAAGAGTTGAAGTAATTGCTCAATATGTTAAAACTTTAGTTGTTTCTTTCTTTCAAACTAGGGTCTAAAGCTTGTTCTGAACTTTCTTTCCAGCGTCTTGTCGGTTTGCATCATGTTATGTAATGAGTGACATTCCTCTATGTATTGTTTTTATCCCTTTCCACAGACAACATTAAAAAAATGCTAGGCCAAAATATGGAAAATCTCTTTGGATAAAAGATAAACTATGGAATACAGTTTATAACAATTTTACAAAAGGATATAATATTCACTATGAGCGTTATCTCCCTTTGCCAGTGATTTCAAAAGTCATCTACAAGTGGGAAAGTGTTAAACAATGTCTCCTTATAAACCACTTTGTCCATTGCAATCCACCTTCATAAGAATATTCCTTAATGCTTATCCTCTTTGCAATGGAAATGCATTTTTCTTTTAATTTACTGGCCTGATTTGGAAATTATTTGACCGAATTGTTCCTTTGGTTATCTTCTTCAAATGTTGATTAAATTATTTCAATCCTTGAAAAACATGGCTTATTTTACTTGTAATTGCATTTGAAAAACTTCTTATACTCATGTTTTACATGGAAAATAGGTGAGATAATATAAGGAACATGGTTGCATAAGTCTATACAGTAATCAGAATAATAACTATACCTACACCTATAATATAGTATTGTAAGATTACAATTCAATGTTTAGAAAAACATCATTTGTTAGGTTTTTAAAATTACAATTAAACAATCACAAGCTCTGATTCATTAGGAATTCCTTTTTTTGGTAAATACCATTTGAGACTTTCTTTAAGGACAATCTTGATCGTAAATTAATATAATACAGTGGAAAATATAGTAAACAGCATTCTAAGTGATGTAACTATAATAGTGTTGAAGGCATAGTAAACACAATTTTGAGTGGTGTAACTTTAATGCTGTTGAACGTCGAGTAAACACCATTATGAGTGGTGTAACTATACTATTGTTGAAAGTAGAGTAAATACAATGTTTAGTGTTGAAACTATTCAAGGCAGAGTAAACACCATTATGAGTGGTGCAACTATAATACTGTTAAAAGTAGAGTACACACCATTATGAGTGATGTAACTATAATTATATTGAAAGTAGAGTAAACACAATTATAGGTGATGTAACTATAATGATATTGAAAGTAGAGTAAACACAGTTATAGGTGATCTAACTATAACACTGTTCAAAGTAGAGTACGCACTATTCTGAGTGATGTAACTATAATACTGTTGAAGGCAGAACAATCACTATTATGAGTGGTGCTACTAATGATGAATTAAGGCAAGGCCTCTGAAAGTTTCGGGAGTGCATTCAGTCTCAGCAGATTTAATCCCCTACTAAGCTGTTGTGCACAAAAGCATTTACTATTTGCTCAATTGGTAATGGATATATTTGTCAATCAGAGGTAGAGAGTTCAAGTTCAAGCTGAGTCAACTTACTTCCCGAATGTCAAAGACTAATTCTACCAGTAAATATTGAACATTTTCCTAAGAGCTTTAAAGATTATATATCGTATTATGACCATGCAGTTTGAGGAAATATCCTGATAACCATAATAAATTCATTAATTAACATATAAAATATGTTATATGTCTTTGGATTAAGCATCAACCAGTTTGAAACAAAAACCTTTGTTGCCAACTGATCTTGAAATCAGACAAGCAGTTGCGGAGGAAAAACTCATAGATTTGTAATTTTTCCATTTTTCTGATGCCACATTTCAGCATTGCTTTAAACTAATCAATATCCATTGAACAATTTATGTAGAGGGTTAATTAAAGAACGTTTTTTGCCAATCTATCAAGCAGTTTAAGAGGATTTTTTTTATTTTCCACCCTTTCTAATACCACCCTGGCAGCATTGATCTTAAATCACTCTGGAAAGGGCAACATTAAGTGTTTTTAGATCCAAATTTCTAAAAAACAAGACCCCAAACTCTCATTATGCCTCGCAACATTGGTTTTTTATTAATAAATATGACTTGAATAATTGTATGGATGGTCGCATAAGGAAAATTAATGCAAAAGTGTTATAACTTTGAAATTATACCAGCAACTTCCTTCATTTCTCATGTCACTTAATATTTGTCAACCAATCAATATGATTTGAATATTTTTAATTAGGATTACATAAGGAATTTTCCTGCCAAATTATACAGAAATACCAGAATACCTAAACATTGTGTCACGTTACTTCTTTTCTGAGGGGGTAGTTTCCAGAATTCAACACAGAATTTATTCCTTTGAACATTTTGAAAGAGGACACCAAATGAATATTTCTCTGCAGTTCAGTTAAACTTGGTCAAGTAGCTGTTATAAATAAATAGTTGCTGGTAGATATTTCATGATGGATTGGGGATTATCACAAAAGCTGTGCTGAGATTTAGCTACAGTGTCATTTTGTCAAAACTGAGATTTGAATTCAGAACTCCTGGCTAGACCAGGTGTTTTACCAGTTAAAACTATAAGGTCTCAACATGTAGATACACACATTTAATGATGTTTTTCTAAACATTGAATTGTAATCTTACAATACTATATTATAGGTGTATAACTCAGAATGGTGTTTGCTCTACATTCAACAATACTCTATTGTTAACAGTATTATATATAACTACACCATTGAAATAAATGACAGACTAAACTTGATAGTATATTTCTTTCCCTGTCTCTGCCTCTAACTCTGTCTGTTACCCCCCCCCCCCCCCCCCCCCCACAGACACACACCACGTTCACTCACTCACTATATCTCTCTCCCAATCTCGCACTCTCTCAATCTCTGATCCCCTCTCTCTCTCTCTCTAGTTTCCACATAATTATAGTTACATAACCGAGAACATAATATAATTCACTTTCAACAGTATTATAATTATATTACCCAGAATGGTATATACCTGCTTTCAATAGTATTATAGTTAGATAACCCAGAATGATGTATACACTGCTTTCAACTGTATGAAAGTTATACCATTCAGAATGGCTTATACTCTTCTTTCAAGAGAAATATAGATACACCACTCTAAATTGCATTTTGTCTGTTTTCAAGGGTATTATCGTGACGTCACTCAGAATGATGTTTACTTTTCATTCAACATCATTAAAGTTATAGCACTCAGAATGGTGTAAACTCTACTTTCATTATTATTAAAGTTAGACCACACATCATAGTGTGTACTCTACTTTTAATAGTATCATAGTTAGACCACTCATAATGGAGTGTACTCTACATTCAACAGTATTAAAGTTACACCATTCAGAATGGGGTTAACAATTCGTTCAACATTATTATGGTTACTCCGCTCATAAAGGTGTGTACTCTACTTTCAACATTATTATAGTTAGACCGTTAAAAATGGTGTGTACTCTACTTTCAACATTATTATAGTTACTATGCTCATAATGGTGTTTACTCTACTTTCAACATTATTATAGTTAGACCGTTAACAATGGTGTGTACTCTACTTTCAACATTATTATTGTCACACTGCTCATAATGGTGTGTACTCTTCTTACAGTGTTAAAGTTATATCATTTCAACAGTATAATAGCTACACCACTCAGAATGTACTCTACTGTCAACAGTAATATAATTACACCACT